>JANHFX010007208.1:121341-172316 GCA_027560015.1 Chloroceryle amazona | reverse complement strand
CTGATGGACCGCACGGTTATTGGGCGGTAGCCGTGCGCTTTCAGAACCAGGTTGCTACGCCTTTAAACGGCAACACAGAATACACAGAACTAATGCTTATTTTTTATTAAATTTCTTTAATGTAGAATGCTCAGCTCTAGCCAGCAATATCCTAGGCTTGTAGTTGATTTAAGTATAATTTTCGATGTACTTAAGCTTCAGAGTGCACTTGAGTTGCTAATAAGTTAAATTTTGAACCTTGAGCCACCCAAGATGATGAGCAAGATACTGCTTGGAATACTCACTTAATGATTTCATATAGTCTGTGTCATTTAATGTATGCAATCCATTTATTGCATTACGTACAGTACACCAGAGTTGTAAAAGAAGAATGAAGCCTACACCTTCAAAACATGATTACAATAATGTAAATCACTGATTAAAAAAGTCTATACTCATCAGAGGGACTTCCATCTCACTATAAACATAGGTGTCACCTTTTTCAGCATAGTACTAATATATAGCCTTCAAGTGTCTTGGGACACCTGTTTACCTATATTAGCATGTACAGAAACAGCACAAAGTGTTAATTTGTGAATGTTTTACATAAGGTGCTATCAGCTTATAGCAGTTGTGGATGTGCAATTCTCATTTTTTGGCAAGTGTAGATCATGTATAAATTAATATAAATCTAATAAGGGCTTATTAAATATCACTCTGTGTATTTTGAAAAACTACCAGTGTCAACAGATAAAATCAGTGTAAGCAGATTTATTTCTTTGGCTATCTTGACTGTGAGAGGTTTAAATGTATCTTTATCTTCTAGAGTTAAGTGATGGCTATGTCTGATTATGTGATAACTAATTCTGCATTCATTTTCCTGCAGTCTGTTAAATATGTGCTCATTGTCCTGCCATATTCAGTAATGGATGAAAAGTGGACAGGGTTTTCAGAATACTCAGTGTACAGAATCAGTTAGATTTTGCTACCCATGATCAAGTTTACTGCTGTCATCTTCTAAATTTAGCTCCGCTGAATTTAGAGAAATGGCTTGAGACACGAGGTACTGCTCAGTTTGAGAAGAGCTTTGGCAGAACCTGTTCTTCTACAAATGCTGAGGTTGAGATTTTGGACAGTTCAGTACTTTGTCAGCAGCAGCACTGGAGCAGTGCTGGTTTGTGTAGGCAGAATTGAGTTTGCTATGATAACATTATACTGGGGAAGAATGGGGTTTGTGGTGGTGATTTGGTTTTTAGGAGATGTAGTATGTGTGATGTGAAGACTCAAAGCCAGTTCTCAGATTCTATATTATTTGGGGCACTTGGTCATCATATTTACTGGCTATGCTGTGAGGAAGCATGCAGCCAACACATTAAGAGTTCTTCTGTACATTTAAATTTGATTTACTGGCATTAAAGCAAAAATGGGTTTCCTTATACTTTTGAAATGACGTGACAGTGTCCCCTTGTGGCGAGACAAGACAGATGGAGTTCCACTACATTTACAGCTTTGCTCTTTTTTTTTTTTTAATTGGAGGGATTGTGGCATACCTGCAAAAAAAACCCAATCCCCAATTGCTCTTCAATTGCTAGGAATGATTTAAGAATAATGTTATAGTACAGATGTCTAGATTTGCATGGATGGGGTGTATCAGGACTCCTGTAAATATGAAGACGTACAGTTTTTCCACCTAAAACCACGTAGCACTTCACATGGAGAGATGGAAAGAGGGATGTTTCCCTTCTGAAATAAACAGTGTTCCCACACTCTGCAGGAGGTGTAGTATAATAAATGGCTTCACAGCACATTCCTAATGAACTCGTAGTGACAGCACGGCATGGAACTGCACCAAGTTCCTCAGTTATTCGATCAAAGCGCACGGCCCCAGCAGTAGGGCACCCGGCACCCACAGCAGACCATTTAGACACATGCTGCAGCCACTGTGCCCTGTATTCTCTCACACTTTTCCTTTCTCTCGGTAATCTTAGGAATCAGATTTTTAATGTGCACACTGGAATATCTTCAATGTAATTACCAGAAAGTCCCTTGCAGCTTAACAGCTGATCTGTAAGGCAGGGACAAGTTTCTTAAACACATTTCCTGGAACAGTCTTCTGTATGTGTATTATACACCTGTGGCATATTGGCTCAGATGAAGTTGCAGGAAGATGAATGCTGCAACTTACTGTAGATTTTACTATAACTTTCTCAACCTGTATGTCCCTTAAAAACAAAATTAAACAGCTTTAAACTTGGCTAGACTGAATTTTTAATTAACTAAGAGCTAGAGTCTATGAAGTAGCACTTCACAGACAGGCATCGCAGGTGATGATGACATCAAATGTGGACATGCAACAGAAGATGAAAGTCTTATTTAGAAAGGTACGTGAATCCCACTAAACGGCACTGCGACTCTTGTCCTACAGACAGGTGACTGACTGTATGTATGTTTATATTTGTTTATTGAGATTGAAGCCAGGAAATATTGATAAAAGTATTATGTAATAAAGTATTAAAGGATCAAAGTATAACCTGCTGGTGCTGAAAGCTATTAATCTATTAAATGGGAGTAGAGGCTCATTAATTCTTCCCCAGGTGGGTGTGTGCGCTAGAGAGAGCTGCAAGCCACAGTCTTGTCTCCAAGTACCCTTGACCTGTAGGGCTCAGCATTAGGTCTCAATGTCTAATGTGCTCTCCATTTTAATGTAAGTATAGTTTAATCTCTCAAGACCGAGGAGCATAAACTGCCTCACTGTGTCAGTGTATAAATGACTCCTTCAGAAAAGGAAGGCTATTTTGAATATTAATGGCAGAATTCAGATAATGCAGATAGAAAGACAGACATTATGAAAATAACATGTAGATTTTCAGTGAAACAATGATCCTTTTAGCTTGACAAGTTTTCACTGAAACTCTTAGGGAGACTTTTTTTTTTATATTTTCAATGATACTGCATTTTTGTAAGCTAGTATTATGAGGGAAGGGCTCAGCAAGCACTCCAGATACTTGAGTTTTCTGCAAATAAAAGCAGTTCCTGATTAAACCCCACTTAAATCAGTGTAAATCCAGCAAATCAGAAATGACTTCATCTTATTTTTTTGCTATTGTGTCTCGCGCTGTTCTTCACTTACCATAGCATTGGGCTTCAGTACTGTTGTTTCTTAGATAATATATGAAAAACATGTGATACGTGTTGAGGCAGTATCTAGGCACAATGTTGGGAGACTTGGCTGTCTCTCTGTGGGCAGACCTTTGTAGATAGTCAGCTGCCATTCTGTGTGCATATAGGAATTGTTTTTAATCGAAGATGTGGAGTGTGGATGTAACCTGGTATTTGCAGACATAAGCATTTGCCTAGATAGTAACCTTTGCGTGCATGGGTAACGGAATTACTGAAACTAAAGACTACTATATTTTGATCAAAATTCTACTGAAAAATCTCCCTCCTGTAATTACATTGTGGGCAAAATCCCAAATGGGACAGTAGTTGTTCTTGGATAACTGTATCTGCTTTAAGACACCAAAACCGGCAAAGTAGGTCACCAGCAGTGACATTCACGGAAATGCAAAATGAACTTTAGGAAAAATAAATAGGGGCAGGCAACTTCAGAGAAGAAATGTGTGCTGAATATCTGTGCCTGATGTTCTGTGTGGAACATCTTCCCCATTAGGCTGAACTTGATATTTGAAAATCGGGGGGATTTCACTGGATTCCAGTAGATGATCAAGGCATTTGATAGGGCAAACTGAATGTAAGGCTGAGTTACAACAGGTTGGAGATGGCTGGTCTGCTGACATCAGCTACTCGTGAACAACATTTGGGCCCCACTATGGCCCATCTGTTGGTTGAGAGGTAATTCACTTTCTGCTTACATTTGTATGTTATACCTATCTCTGCCATACCTGTGCCTGCTGAGGAATTCAAAGTAGATGATGCTCTTTTCTGCTTTCATGTCTACTTTTTTTTTTTTTTTTGGTTTCTCTGCAGGCCAGTCTTAGAGAAAAATTAGCCTATTCTGTTACGATTGTCTGCTCCTTGCTGTGGAGCTCATCCTTTCTGGCAGTGCCCTGTTCTTTCCTATCTAGGCCTGGCACGGTGGTTAACTTTGCTAATACAGACTTTAAATGCACATACGTTTAGATGGGCGGGTTTTCAACTTCAAGGGAAAACTTCAAAGTAGAAGTGATATTTGTTGGAATTAAAATGCTGTAGTTATTGTCTGGGAAGTTTTCAGATTATGGCTGTTATAAATAACTGCTTAAGTCCTTTAAGGAAACTTTCAAAGATGGGTAGAGAAATAGATTTTTCAGAAAGAAATTATTTGGGGGCCTTACTGCCCTTTTAGAAAATGTTCCCCTTAATTTTCAGCTATGCAGATGAACTTTTGAGAAATGGTGTGTTTAGCTATTGCGCATCGTCTGTCTGAGAAGCAGCAATAGCATTTTTATCTGAACAGTGTCTCACTCAGCCATGGTTAAGTACAGTTGTAGTTTGGATATTTCAACAGCTTGATTTTTCTGTACAAAAATAGAAAATGTCTGATATGGAAATGTTGCTGACAAATAGAGCTAGTCTGATTTATGGGTTTTCTGAACATCTATTTACTCTGCTAAGAAAACATGCCAATTAGCTGTAGTGACACAAAATATTTTAAGCCATAATAAACAAAACAAACCATGTACACTGCTCTTTTTTTTTGTATATGTTCTCTAATTTCTAAATAAATAACAAACACACTTCCCCTGTGGTTAGAGAACAGCCAGAGGTTAAATCTGGATTGAGGTTCCACATCTGGCCATTTAAATTACAGTGAGACAAATTAGAATGTTGGAATGGGATCCTAATTATCAGGGACTGAGAATAAAGATGGGATTTTGTTTACCTTTCAATATCATCCCTAGGGGTGAGGTGTCTGGAAAGCCTACCTGAGGAGGAGAGGCTGAGCGAACTGGGGTTGTTTAGTCTAGAGAAAGGGAGTCTGAGAGGAGACCTTACTGCTCTCTACAGCTACCTGAAAGGAGGTTGCAGCAAGGCTGGTGTTGGTCTCTTCTCCCAAGTCACTAATGATAAAACAAGAGGAAATGGCCTCAGGTTGTGTCTGGAAAGGTTTAGATCAGATATTGGGAAGAAATTATTCTCTGAGAGAGTGGTTGGGCACTGGAACAGGCTGCCTAGGGAGGCAGTGGAGTCACCATCCCTGGAGGTGTTTAAAAAAATGAGCGGATGTAGCACTTGAGGCTACGGTCTGATGCATGCATAGATAGATAGATGTATGTTAGGATGAATGATGGACTTGATGATCCTAGAGGTGGTCTTCAACCCTAAAGATTTTATGATTTTAAAGTTCACGTTCAGGTACTAAATCTTCATCTGTTTCCTCCTTGAGTTTTGTTATTGGCCCACCCTTTCATTTTCAGAGAAAACTGAAGTGAACATTTTGTAAAACTGTATTTCTGAACACTCATTCACCACCTTGTGCATCACATTGTTCATTTCTCATAAATTTCATGATCCTCCATAATCCTGTTGGATTTCAAGTGATGTGAGAACATGAAGGTAACACAACTTGGAGAAAAGACAGGGTATTGTCATCTGTGCTGCATAAGGTGTTGGTTATGCATAACCATGAACATTGCAGCCCAAACACTAAGAGCCTCATGGTGTCACTGGGCAACTTTCAGGGTGAGCACTTGGGGAGGGATTCAGCAGAGATGCTGGTCAGAAGTATTAGGGTCATGCTTTACCTGAGGCTGGTCAGGAGTCAGTGTGTCTCAGAAGTCCTCTTCAGGTTTTATCCTGCTGCAGTTTCACCTACCAGCTGTTGGAGATATGGCAGCTGTTAGTCAGTTACCGCTGCAGCAGGATCTGTTTGCTCCTGTTGTGCCTTGCTTGCCATCTGCTCATACTCTTTCCAGGTGAATAAACTAACTTTCCACATGCTTTGTGCTATCAGTGTCATGCAAAACAAATAAATGGCATATAGAAGCTTGCTCTATTTGTGGTATTAATTACAATTTATTCCAGCTCGCTCCCATGGTGTATGAAGACTTTCTAATATCATAATGGTAGGGAAAACAAAGCAGCATAGTTTGACTGAAATTAAAGGAGTCATTAATCAGAGTAATAAACCTCCTAAATTCTAAAATAAAGGTCTCACAGTTTAGGGTCGGGGCAGCCCGCTAGACCTATAACAGATGCTCTCTGTTAACCCCTCTCCCTCCCCAAAGGGGAAGAGAAAGGGAATAAGAGAGAGAAACTTACCAGTTAGAAGAGGAACAAGAACAGCTTCAATGAAAATGATAATAATAAAAATTAATATATACAAATATATACAAAACCATTATTGAACCCAGCCCCCCTGATGGCAATTACATCACTGTCACCACTGATGCTGTGGAGCAGGCACCAGGAAAGTACCAGACTGGGCCCAGCAGCAGATGGGAGCTGTGTTCAAGAGCTGGATTCTGGTACCAGATTCAGGAACACACAGTCCAGGATCAAAGGCAAAATGGGCAGAGTCCTCCTTGGATGCTGGCCATGGAAGAAGCGAACAAGCAGCTGGGAAAGCCAAGTGAGAGCTTGGCCCTCGTCATCCCTCTGCTTTATACTGAATGTGATGTCTATGGGCTGGAATCCCTCACTGGTCAGTTTGGGGTCACCTGCCCTGTCTGCTTCTCCCTGCTGGTGCTGCCTTTACTTTCTGCACTCCCCAATGTGATCACAAGACCCAGCAGTGGCCTTGGTCTGCACACTGATCCTTGGCAGTAACTCTAACCATGGGGTGTTATCACTGCCAGCAGCAGACACTGCCTGGGAAAACAGGCTGCTAACTTCAGGAAGAGCAGTGAGTTAGAAGAACTGAGCTGGAAAGTAAAATCACTGAACAGTATTAGTTCTGTTCTCACTCAAGCCAGGGTAAAAGGCAGCATAGTTTAGATAATAGATTATGGATATGTAATAATTAGGTAATTCTATCTCCAGTATGTATTGTCTGATTGATGGGAAAGTGGTCTGAGAAAATAAGTTCTAGTTAGATAATTTGTCTCATGTTTCATTGGAAAGGTGTAAATCCTTGTAAAACACCTTCACCCATACAGCAAGATTGTGAGAGAAAACCAGAAAGAGTAATACTAATAAGGGGGGGGCGGGCAAGGAGTTTTATAGTATGCTGAGTCTCAGCACTACTAATGTGAAAATTTCTGCATTTTATGTGTATAACTTCCTAAACAGCATGGTAATGTTCATTTATTACTGTTAAGTGGTTCCAAACACAACCTGTAGATACTAAGATGAAAATTACTGTGGTGAATAGGATTATATCATTGCTTTCCAATATCTTTGAAAATCAGAACCTCAAAAGTTAATCACAGTTAACAAAGAATCTAAACATTAATGCTGTCGCCTGAGTAATTGACTTTTGATGTACAGATAATTTAGAAGATGAATTATGATGTTCAGCTAGCATAAATGTTCTATGCCAAAAATAGCGTGCAGTTAAAATGGAAAATAATTAAATGATCAATATGAGATCCAGAAATGTCTTATGTTTTATTTTTAACCTTGCAAATGGTTCATATGAATTCAGCTGAACAGAATTATTGCTTCAAGAGACATTCTGTAGTGTGCTTCTACAATTCAAGGCAATGACGGGGGTTTCAGTTGGAAACATTGAGGCAGAAAAACCACTGTCAAATCAGTGGCATTTTTCCAGTGATTGAAGAAAATAAACTTACAAAATAAATATATAACATAAAATCATAAATAGTTGTGAGGTAACTCTACATCAAACTGGTTTAAATTAATTCCTGAATTGGTGGATTAAACATATGTGCACAGGCCATTCA
This sequence comes from Chloroceryle amazona, assembly GCA_027560015.1. Taxonomy (NCBI): domain Eukaryota; kingdom Metazoa; phylum Chordata; class Aves; order Coraciiformes; family Cerylidae; genus Chloroceryle; species Chloroceryle amazona. The sequence goes on along the minus strand of JANHFX010007208.1, from coordinate 164,493 downwards.
GAGGTTAGCTTTCTAGTGATGAAAATCATGGATATTTAATAAATTAGCACAACTTTTCAAATGATTGCTTGAAATATTTGAAAAGGACATAATAGTTAGCACAACACACATTTTTTCATACTAGTTTAAATTACATCTTCAAATGAATGGGCTACAAATACGATTGTACATTGTCAGTCATGGTGACCCTTTGCTTTCGTGGCTCTCATTTCATCTGGAGGTTTTATTCACCTCCAGGCACATCTCAGGGGCTGCTTCTACAATATGTATGAGTTAAACTGATCAGACCAAGTTTCTGACAAAGAAACTGATACTGTGGAAATGTTAAATTCTGTCTAGTAGAGCCATAGAATTGTTGAGGTCGGAAAAGACCTTTAAGATCCTCAAGTCCAACCATTAACCCAGAACTCCCAGGTCACCACTAAGCCATGTTCCTCAGCACCACATCTCCATGGCTTTTAAGTCCCTCTAGGGATGGGGACTCCACCACTGCCCTGGGCAGCCTGGGCCAGGCCTTGACAACTCTTTTGGGGAAGAAATTGGTCCTAATGTTCAACCTAAAGCTTCCTTGGTGTAAGTTGATGCCATTTCCTCTTGTCCTATTGCTTGTTACTGGGAAGAGCAGAATTTAGGTTGTATGTGTGTATTTTAACAGTGTTGTGGGTTTTGTCCAAATTGGTAGATGAAGTGACCACATTAAGTTCACTTAACTTCAGCAATATACTAGGTTCCATTATGGCACCACCACCAAGCTAGGCGCCCTGTCCCAGCTTGCTTTCTGCAGTCATGTTAAATGCTTGATATTTGGTAGTGTGTTGAGCCATAGCAGTATTTTGTTTCTGGTTGGTTTGCTTCAGGGTTATAGCAGGTTCAAAGCTGGAAGTGTACCTGAATTTTGCTCTGTGAGTTTGTCTATAGTCTCCTGTATTCTATTCTCAGTGTTCTTTCAGTAGTTTTGGAGTCTTAATTATTTATTTGAAATCTGTGAAAGAAATACCTGTATGGACTATTTCTTCATTATAGCACAAGCCTTGTAGAGTGTCAGTACTGCAAGCGTGGTACGGTGGACTTTTTAGTATTAATCTCCCCTGTTTTGGCCAATGTTATTACATTGTTGCTGCCTAACAAAGAAATGTAGCATTGCTTTTTCACAGAAAATATACCATTAAATTGCAGATGTCATGGATGAAAGCACTGTAACTGCAAAAAAAGAGATTTGACATGCAAATATGTTAGGATCTAATTTTATTCTTGCTGAAGTCAAGGGGAGTTGTTAAACTGACTTCACATGGGAACAGGAGCAAGCTCAGGATGCTGAAGCTCAAAATGTGAGGACCTTGCCATTTAATCAACAATGCACACTATTCTTCTGAAGCTAGTTAGATTTACAAAGTAACAGTACTTAAAAGTTACTACTTCAGTTAGTCACTTAATGAAGTTCAACCCATTATTACAGATGAGTCACCTTTAGTGTTTTAAAGGCAGGAGATACCTGGTCCTGACAAGCAGTGAACACTCTTCACTTCCCCAGTGTTGCAGTGATCTGAGGTGGTCCCCATTTGGGCTGGCAGCGAGGCTCCCGCTTCTGTGTTTGGCCACTTGGGACCTTTGCTCATTTTCTAGAGGAACAATATGGAAAAATGGTTCACTGGTTTTACACCAGGATCTCCAGTTGTGTTTCCAGGCTGCTCCCTGGTGGTACTTTCAGCTTATGGCTGCATAAAGTGAGTTGGTAACATCTTTTCTTACAGTTGATTTTTTTTTGTGAACGGATTATTTTCAGGCAGGTGCTTAGATCCCTATGCAGCGTGTGTTCCTTGTACAAGTGGGCATAAGTCATCTTCATGTGTAAAGTCAGAGGGACTTATTTTGTGTATTGCCACTTGTTGGGTGCTTGGTTATTAGAGGTATTAGTTTTAATTATGTGAAGTATAATGCTGTGCTGTTGCATTCTGTGCATGTCAGTGCAGCCATGTTTTGGGAAGACTGTGTTATCAAAGCTTAAAGAAGCATTAGTAATCAAAAAAAACCCAACAAACAAAACTTGAGCTTTTAATTGAAAGGTCCTGGTTTTTAGCTCCGTTCAAGTTTAGCACAGAATTTGTATCATAGTTACTACTTTGTGGGCATGCAAAATACTTTCACTTACAGAGGGTATTTGAATCAAGTGAAGTCAGTAAGATTTGGTGGTAAATCCTCATACAATACACAAGGCCTTGCCCATGCAAAATAACGACATTGCTCTTTTAAAGATGCTGAGCTTTTACTGAAGCCTTTTCTTCCTGAAAACCTCACTTATACAAGCTTCTAAACCCAGTTTTAAAGCTGCAGTGTATTTTCTGCCAGAGACAGATAGGGTTTTCTTTGCCAAGAAAGTTAAGCACTGCTTCTTAAAGCACTGATAAAATGTACAGACCTCCTTCAAAAGAGCTGAGATATACACTCTGAGACCTAAGATATACACTCTTCCTCTGCTTTCAACCTCCTTTTGCCTTTAACAGCCCTTTCATTAAACTTTCCTCGACAGCCTGATATATCCTCCACATTCATGGCAAGATCCAGCAGTCTTACAGGAGACATGGTTTGATTTGTCTTGCTTGCGTGCGCTGTATTAAAGCTTGGGCTGTTCCTGTGAAGTGCTGGGCACTTCTGCTGAAACACAGTGTTGTTAAGCATGGCTGCCACTGGTAGGGCATGTATTTCACTTCAGATGTATAGGTAAGAACCTTTTTGTGTTTAAGTCTCTCTAAATTTTGTCTTGGGTCTTTTCCATTAAGTGAGCAGTCTATTTAAGTTGTTTTAAATAGTTTATTTCAGTGTGTTTTTTGCTTTCACTCCCTTACTTTTTAGTGACTATTTGAAAAACAAAACAAAACACAAAGCCCAATTCCCAAACTAATAAGGCTTTGGTTGCAACTTAAAAAACAATGTTTTATTGAATTACAGATACCTGTTTTGTATCAGTATAAACAGATTGGTTGATTTGGAGTTGACCTTTGGGGAGAAATGATCCAAAGACTGTCAAATAAGTCAGTGTTGGGAATTTTCACCTTCCACATTCAGGTGTGAATGTGAAATGTTTCTGTTTGCCTTTGCATACCATGGCACTCCCATTTTTGTGAATATACAAGCCTGTTCCAGTTCATCCCAGAGGTGAATCATGGTCAGGTAGGCAAAGCCTACCAAGGAGAAATTTGATTAGTGGTGGTGGTGAGTGAAAGCATCTGCCACGGCAGAGCCAGATCACGGAGGGGGTGCTGAGTGATGAGGTTTCCTTCTGTGGTTCAGAGCAGTGCATCCATCTTAAACTGTAGAAAATAGGGATTGTAACTGTGGTGGTAGCAGGTTTAAATGACTCATATTCTCTCTGCTCCAGATGAAAGCCTATTAAATTCACTCCCACTTTTGTCAGGGATGAGTGTGCGACCTGTTGGGAAACAGTATAGAAAGTCAATGGCCATCCCTCTACATACTAACTTGAACGAGCCTGGTTCTTGTAAATTACAGTTTCTTGAGGGGGGGGAAATAAATAAGGTTTGTTTCACAAAGTTAAACTCATTAAGCACGTTGGAAATTATCCCCAAAGTGTGCTTGCAATTTCCATTTCAGAAAGGCTTCTCTGCTAAACCAGATAAAATTTTCAGATTCATAAAGCTGCCACTAAATGTTAAAATGCACTTTTGAAAGAATATAAGCTAAAGAAACTTTTGATGGGATCTGAAAAAGGCAGTGGTTTTGAATGTCATGGATGATCAAGAACATGATAATACTGAGGTTTTCATTTTGAGATTATGAGAATTTCTTAGTGATTTTTTTTTTTTTGGTATACTCAAGTGAGAAGAGATTTGGCTGAGCCTTGAAATGTGTCACATATAATTCAGCAATATTTGTGTACTTGTCTCTTTAAATTGTTTCCCTCCTTTGTTCTTTGTACGAAAGATGGATGCAGATCTGCAACAGGTTTTCCCTGCTGCAAGTGAACCAACCTCCACTTAATCTCTCTAGCCTCATGAAGTGTCTGTATTTTCAGAGGTGGCTGGATGCTCTTAAGTGAGTGTTTACAATACAAGTAATTAAATTCTTCCTAACAACAGTCACTCATGAAAGCTCATTCTAGGCTTCCAGGATTTGGTTGTTGCTATCAGTAACAAATAGTTTTTAGGTGAATGAAGGAAAGTATTTTCATCAAAACAACAAAAAGTGTTTTTAACAATGCGAGCAGGAACTTGGGTTTGGTAATTATCAACAACTGCCACTGGCAGAAACAGGCCCTATGCAGAGCCCCAGAGAAAGGCTGTGCCACATGTGAAGGACAATGTGTGAGCTCCACCTCCCTTCATGTGCAAGGACCATTGCACCTCACATGCAATATAATAAAACGCTGAATCACCTGAAAGAAAGCAGCTCCTGAAGGCCTTTTCTCAGCACCAGGGTTGGGGTTTTAGTCCTCTGTTGTGGTGCATTAGGCAGATGAGGGCTTCCCGCCATGGCTCAGGACACCTGTTTGGACTTCAGGAAATCATTTGAGCACAGGTAGTTTACTCGAGACAGATTTTTTTATTTATTTTGTTTGTTTCACCCTCTTTTGCCCTACCTTCTGTAGCACAGAAGTTGACAGATCTGCTGTGAAGGCTTTCTGCCATCCCAGAGCTGTAGAACCCCAAGGAATCTGTCTGGTAAGCTTTTGACTGGCTTGCTCCTCTGGGAAGAGGATGACGCTCTAGTTTTTGTCTGAACTGAAAAGGAGCTTGTCCTGAGCAGGACAACTCTTGCCTTGTACGTGTCCAGCCCAAAGTGACATTTCCAGATCTTTCTATCTCTATGTAAAAAAATGTAGCTGACTGGAGGATATTTTTTCAAGCTGTCAAAGAGCATGGCTTGAATTCTCACACCCTGCTTATCTCGTAACCTCTGCAGAATCCTCCACAGTATTGTGTTCTCTACCAAGGTGCCTCTTACTACACAAGTACACTGTGCTTCCTTGGTGTCCCATTGGTATATCACCATCAGGGTCATCACCTCTTTGTGTTTCTAGAAGAATGTTGGTTAAAATGAACTGTGGCAAGACACTTGCCACAGATGTCCTTTCAGTCATCTTGATTTTCAGTGTTTCATGCAGCTCTGACATTTCAAGGGCTCTATTCCCTTTCCTGTAAGCAAAAATATTTGTGTTTTTTTTTCTTTTTTCAGTTTTTCTTTTTCTTTTTTTTTCTCATTTGAATATGGTAACAACCTTTTACTATTAGGCAGGTTTTCCTTTTTTTGTTTTGTTTGTTGGGGTTTTTTTGCTTGTGTGGTTTTTGTGGTTTTTGGTTTCTTATGTTGTTTTACTCCTAGCAGAACCTTTCAGTAAATGCAGCTACTGCATCAGAGCTGTGTGCCTATAGCAGATAATCACAGACATTAACAACATACATCTTCTCATTTGTGTGAACAGGTTCGACAAACATAGTTAGGAGGGGATGCTGAAATAGTTACAATTAAGGATGTTTACAGAAATCCAATTTACTAATGAGCTGGAAAACCCACACCATTTTTTTAATTTATTTAAAGAACAAAAAATAATTCATACTAAGTGGGGCAGATCTGAAAGACATTGTAGACAGCTCACCATTGTGGAGCTGTACATTTAGCAACAATATGTTGTTCTCGTAAGACATCAACCTAATTACTTTCCACAAGGCAGTCAAGGATGTTTGAAGGATCTTCTGGTTTGACATCCATGGTGAGTTTTGAAAGACAGAATTGTAGATAATACCAAGAAAAGCATGCATATATTAATTTAATCTTCATGTTTCGCCATGTGGGGTGCATTCTTCCCCAGTATCTCATTACTGTCACTTAAAGAATATCAAGAGTCTGGCATCATGCTTGACTCTAACTGTGGCTGTGATGCTAGCTTCAGGGAGGAACTGAAGTGTGAGAGCTGGTCTTCTTTCAGCACCAGCCCCCATTAGCACTGACAACATGACAGCATGGAGCACTGGGGTTTCCTACTATTACCTTGTTGACCGCAATGCTTTTAAGTGTCCTTGAAGAGTTCTTTTTTTATTGTCCTGTTGTCTTTTTCTAAGCGTCTTTAGAATAAAATAAAAATTATAATAGTAAAAAAAATACAGTTTTTAATACAAAAACCTCATACAAGCTATGCTTGCATGTATCGAGAAGTTGCTAATTGACTAGCAGAATAAAGCACTACCTGAAGAAAATGCAGGTAGGAGTTTTGGCAGTATTGTAAATTTTAACTAAACGATTGTATGTTCATCAAGACACTGTGCTAATAAAGTTGAATTCAAGTGTCCTTAATAATACTTAAGTAAAATTGACTTCATTTTATACTTTCTGCATGTATCTCATCGTTTTTTCACACCGCTTGGATGTGGTCCATGTGATTTTGAAGTATTCTGCTTTGGTTTTAATTGAGTCTGTGTTTTTTGTTTGCTTGCCTGTCTGTTTTGACACACTGCATCAGTGTTCTGTGATTTAATTTGGCAGTGAGTCGAGTTCTGGCTTTGGAATTTGTGGCCGGCAGAGCTAAGTGATGGCTGTACAAACATAAAGTTCGTGATCACACTCTCCTTGGGGACAAGTGGAGCACGTACATAGGGCCAGCCTGATCTTGGTAATTAGGGCTGCAGGGGAGGGAAACTCTGATGACACAACTTTCATTGCTAATGCTTGTCCCAGCCTGTGGTGTGTTTTTATAGGTGAACCTTTATGTGTTGGAGAGTGAGTGGGCAGGCTGAGGGGGCAACTAGGGTAAAAACCTTATCTTTCCAGGTTGCCACCACTACTAATAAACATCTCCCATCCTTCCTTCTGTCCCACAGTGCTGTATCTGAAGCCACTTAAGCCTCCAAAATCTGCATTTCTTCATATGCATCAAGGTGATGCAGATGGGGCAAGGGCATAGTGCTTTGTAGGTCAGCTGGTACATGGTGGTGGAGGTGTTGGCGGTGGCTTGGCCTGGTCGCAGCAAGAGTCTGTTCCTTCCATGGTTGGGTGTCATGGCTCTGACCCCAGCGTGACCCAGCAGAATTGAATCAGAGCTGGTTTAAATGTTTACCTTTGTCTACAGGTCGCAGCTGCAGTGTGGCAGAGCCTGTGCATGGCTATTACTGTGGGACTGGAGCCTGCCCAATCTCACAGGGTACTCTCAGTGCCAGTTCTAGACCCTGTGGTCTCAAAAGCATATGTTACGCCAGTGAGGGAAGAACGTCATTTCTGCTAACTTCTTCCAGTCTGGGTTCTGGGGATTGCAGGAAGTGCAGCATTTTTTTAGGCAGTAATATTGGTGTTGAAGAAGCTGTGGTCCCTTCAATAGCTAAATGTGTGTATCTTTTGTGTGCTTGACCTTTTAGCAATGGCAAATAGAGTAATGGTTTTTTGTACAATACATTTGTCTCAGCAGTCCTTGACCTAGACTCAGTAAATGAAATGTACTAGCAGAGCTATATCCCCCCAGGATCAGAAGAGGGACATTGCAAGTGAAGGAGAAAATAAAGAAAAATGTACTTCTGCTTGTGCTAAAGAACAGCCTAGGTAAGGCTACCTTCAGACTGTAAAAGTCGTGCTTCTTATCAAAGGCTTTATGCTTGGTGGCTAGAGGGTCTGTCTACCTTTCTGCAAGGGGACAGTTGTATTGGAGACAGCACTGTCAGGGCGATGTGGTCGATGGAGGTCTCATTGCCATCACAGCCTTCATTTCCAGTTGTTGTTATTGGTTACAGCATAGACCCAGACAGATAACTCATCATCATTTCGTAGGATTTGATGTGCACTGGCAGGCTGTGAATTGGCCTGTGAGGGCAAGCTGTTCTGCAGAGCCAGTCTGCTTCTCTGCCTGCCTCTCCTTCACTTGCCTGCTCAAGACGCTGCCAGCCCAGGGTTTCTGGGTCTGTAGCCTTTATACTGTGATTTAAAGAAACAGAGCTGTGGCTGAATATGGCTTCAATACTTTGTTACAAGTATGTGGTATTTTAGGAATAATTCTGTGTTAGGAAGAAGTGAGACAAATTGAGTGTTTTAACCTGCCTATATTAACAGGTCAAATTAAAAAATAGTTGCATCATCGCTTTTGTTCTGTACCCTCATAAGGTTACCTTTTGCCTTTGCAGATAGGGAGTGATAATGCTTCCTTCTCTTTTCTTCATGAGAAACCTCCTGTAGTAATAGAGCCAGTTTTAGAAGGCTCCTAGAAGTGTGTCTTTTCTTCATAGTGTTTCCCTCCAGGAATCTTCTATTGATTATTCTGTAAACAAAAAAGGCAACTAAAGAGCTGCCTTGCAAGAGTATTGTACAACATAAGGAGAGTTAAGGGAGAGCCTGAATGTGATTATATGAATATCAGTAGGATGGGGTGGGGCTTGGTTCTTCAAATACTTGAAATCAATAAATGCAGTTTACAAATTTGGGGCCTCCCACTCCATGTGAGAATATAAAATCAGCTGCAAATTTTAAATCCAGATACTACTTAATTTTTAACATTTATGTTGCTTAGAATTGGTTGAGTCATTTAATAGTAACAAGGTACTTCAAGAGTATACTTAAAGAGATTTTTCTCTGTACAGATGGGTGCGTAGTTTTTAAAGAGGGCTGGGAAATAAACAGGAATATTGGGAACCTGTGATAACAGGAAAAGAAAACATGATGTGTTTAGGAGGGATTTTACTATGCAGACTTATGTCAGGACCTACAATACAGTAATGCAATTTTTAATTTTTTTGAAGCTACCTGTACATTTGTGTAATTCTTTCTCAGAGTTGAATTGCTGTCTGGAGAATTTTTTTAAAAGGATGTAGCCCATAAAAATGGCATTGAAGTATGTAACTCAAAAGTTATTTGAGCAGCACTGGTGAAAGGTTGGTACTTCTATGGAATTTTCTTTCCTTACTTCTGCAAAATGGCTGGTTGAAATGAAGTGATTACAGAAAGTATATTGGAAACTTTGGGGTTTCTGTCAGCTTGTTGACTTGTTTCAGTCATCCGTTTTCCTGTGTTTTCTTTGATTAAAAAAACCCAAACACATTCATTAACATGTTAGTATTTGGAAAGCTGAAATCTCTGCAACACATGTAATTTTCACCTTGGAGGTTACATGCATTAAGCTTAAGAGGCATCGACTGTGGTGTTCCAGGTAAGTTCTTTGTTTCACAACAAAGTTTTTATCTAGCCAAAAAAGAAGCACAAGTGGGGAAAAACCACTGTAGCTACATTGCAATAGAAAGTGGTAATTACAAGGGGATGGGAAGGTTGTCACACCCATTTTATTATTGAATGAGTGTTTCAGGATGTGTTCTCTTTCCCTGCCAGTGTAAGAAAAATTTGTTTCATTTCTTTCATCTTAAATATTGTGAAGAAATGAAAGCTGTTGGGAATCTTTTGAGTAGACATCTGAAGGACATCTCGCCTTTGACTGCTACCCCATTTTAATCACTCACTCTTAAAGAGTCTGGTCTTTTTTTCTACACAGAACACTTACCTATTTTCCAATGTTTTTCATATATGGTGAAACAACAAAGATAGCTTTTGAGTGAAAGCTGTTGACAACCAAATATAGTGGAACCTGCCTCTAATAAAAATTAAAGATGTTTTGTGTATTTGTTCTCAACACATATTCCCTCTTCCATTCCCTTTTTCCTTCCTAAGCAAAAGATTTGCTTTATATTCATAAGGACACTGTCAAATTGAAATGTTGAAGGTGGCTTCACAAAAAAGGGAATAGAGTTGTGCCTTTGAATCCTTTCAGGGAACACAGGAAACCAAACGCCAAGTCCTCCACTTTCTGGGTGAGAGCTCTGATACTCTTACTTTTGCCCTGTAACAAGGCTCGGGAGCAGCAGTGTTTTAAGAGAAAATACCAAATCCTAGTGCCTTTTCTGTAGAGCCTGATTGTATTGCTGTATGGTAAGCTTGCTAAACACAGGCCTCATCGTTTCAAGGAGACACGAGAATCTCAATTTTTGCTTCTCCAGGTCTTACATCAGAGTACTGAGCTGTTTAGCTCAGTCACAATTGATGTGTCCAAAGGCATGGGAAGTGGTATAGCTGTAGGCAAGGAAAGGAGTTTGAAATAAAATAATATCTATATGAAACAGGTGTCTCTGGCTGCTGCCTAGTACTTACCAGGAGATTTCAAGAAATAGTTTGGCTTTACCTTCCTACTACATACTTCTGTGAACCTGACCTTTAATGAGGTGTTTTACAAGTGTCCTACTTACAATAGCACTTTTCTTCCCTGTGAAGTTGCAATATTTTCAAACTGGGGACCTCTGTGGACCTGCCAGACAGTCCTTCAGGAGACTTGACATGTACTTTGCTGGGGCAGGTAGCACTAGCATTTTACCAGATAGAAATAGAACTTCCCGTTCTTTACAGTCAGCAGGCAATCGGGGATGAAATGAGAGTTGCCTAAGCCTCACCTCTCTCAGGGCTAGCAACAGAATCCAGATACCTTGCTTTTTCATCTATTGCAGAGGTTATCATTGTGACCTTCTAGTGTACCTGCATAGAATTTACTTCAATGAACTCGTAATTTTTCTTTCTGATATAGAAGAAAACATTTGTAAGAACAAGTACTTCAGTCATGCTATTCCTACAGTTAATCGCAGGAATCTGAGAGCATTTACTGATCTCAGATCAGTAAAAAAGTTAGAAATACTGTGCTTCTTTAAATTAGAGACTCTTTATTAAAAATGAAACGAGCCATAGAGCACAGGCTCTGAAGTAACAGCAATTGCTCAGTCTGTAGAAATGCTGTCACAGGTCCCTTTGATGCAGCAGTGACCACAGGTGAGTCCTGGCACATGTGAACATTAAATTCTCTGCATAGGCTTCCCTAGAAACAAGTGAAGGGGCAGAAGGAGTGCCTGTGCAATTCAGTCATTTCAAGGCAATTTCTATTTTTATTGCTTTGGTGTTATGCTTTGTTTAACAGCTTTTGGTAGAGACTGGCTCATGTTAGCTGTATATTGGCAATCCGCACTAGGAAAATATTTTCCAGGGTGTGCTTCCTGGCCTCAATCTCGATGCAGCATCAAGATACTGTGTTTGAGCTGTATATAAACCATGATTCTGTAAGATGATCTTCTGACACTGTCATTCTAACTGATTTGCACGGCTTCATTTGGTTTGGTTTAAAATGGAGAGAGGCTTTTATGAGATCGTACTGAGCATTGATTTCTGTATGTTTTTCTTCAGCCGGGTGCACCCATCTGAAGCTCTTGTTGAATGTGAACAATTAACACTTACAGTATAGGTAGCTTCAAGTGCATTTCTGCTCTGCTGGTTGAGGCACAGCTCTACACAAAAAGATGACAACCATGGAAGTTTAGCCAGACGTTGCCCAGCATGAAATTTTCTTGTGCATCTGTTTCAGTAGCGCACACCATGTGTTGCATTTTAAAGGTGAAACTTCAATTGTCTTTGGTTTGTTGGCTTGTCATATGAAAAATTCTACTGTGTGCCCTAATGAATTTAGTTAATATTTTATAGGTTTTTTTACCTATAGTATCGAGCTTCGGGAGTACAGTTGGAAATGTTACAAGCTGGGGGAGAAAGCATGCTTTTTAGGCAGCTAATCGCAGTCATTCTGCATTTTCTATCTTAGAGCAAATCTTCCCTTCTAACACCCAGCTCCAGTAATGGCCTTTAAACTTTTAATCAGCAAGCATGGCCAAAGAAGCTGTATTTTGTACATCTCGCTGTAAGTGCACAGAACCATATATCCACAGATGACAAACTTTGAAAGTGATGTACTTCATACCATGAGTAGAAAAAAAATGCAAACCCGTGTGATCATAACTTGCCAAAAAACCCACATTCCAAGACTGTGTTTCAATATGTGTTTGGAGTAACTGACTGCTCATGGCCTGGATGCATGTAGACTTTGGGTAAAAAACTGGCTGGATAGCTGGGCCTATGGAGTAGTGGTAAATGGAGCTAAATCCAGTTGGTGGCCAGTCGTGATCTGTGTCCCCCAGGACTCAGTGCTGGGGCCAGTTCTGCTTAATATCTTTATCAACGATCTGGATGAGCGGATTGAGTGCACCCTTATTAAGTTTGCAAATGATACAAAGGTGGGTGGAATTGTCAGTCTGCTTGAGGATAGGGAGGCTCTGCAGAATGATCTAGACAGACTGGATTGATGGGCCAAGGCCAATTGTATGTGTTTCAATAAGGCCAAATGCTGGGTTCTGCACTTTGTCCACAAGAAGCACCGGCAGCGCTACAGGCTCGGGGAGGAGTGGGTGGAAACCTGCCCAGCAGAAAAGGACCTCAGGGTGCTGGTTGACATCTGGCTGAACATGAACCAGCAGTGTGCCCAGGTGTCCAAGAAGGCCAACGGCATCCTGGCCTGCAGCAGGAATGGTGTGGCCAGTAGGACCAGGAAAGTGATTTTTACCCCTGTATTTGGCACTGCTGAGGCCGCATCTCAAGTATTGCATTCAGTTTTGGGTGCATTACAAGAAGGTCACTGAGGTACTAGAGCATGTCCAAAGAAGGGCAATGAAGCTAGTGAAGGACCTAGAGAACAAGTCTTGTGATGAGTGGGTGAGAGTTGGGGTTGTTTAGTAAGGAGAAAAGGAGGCTCAGGGGAGAGATACCTCAGTCTATACGACTCCCTAAAAGGAGATTTTAGAGACATGGGGGTTGGTCTGTTTAACCAAGTAACAAGTGATAGAACAAGAGGAAATTGAAAAGTTGCTCCAAGGGTAGCTTAGATTGGATATTAGGAAGAATTTCTTTTCTGAACAGGTTAACAGGCATTGGAACAGCTTCCCCATGGAAGTGGTTGAGGCCACGTGCTTGGAGGTGTTTTAAGAGTTGTGTAGACATAGTGCTTAGGGACATGCTTTAGTCAAGGTCTTGCCATTGTTAGGTTAATGATTGGACTTGATGATCTTAAGGGTCTTTTTCCATCTAGGAAATTCTGTGATTCTGTTACCTGAAAATAAGCAGTCCCAGTATCACATATCAGAATAATGGTCTGATGGTCCCAATATTACATATCAGAATAAATGAACTAGTTCATTTATTCAAAAATAAATTAACTAGTTCAACAGAATATTTTACAGTGACTGGAAGAAGCCTTCATGATCCTAAATGCTATAGAGGAGGTCACAGAAGGTTGTGTTGTATTTCTTAAGTGTAGAGGAACTATCCTGGTCAGTGTGGTGTCTAAAATCTGGAGGGTGGGAGAGGGTGGGTAAAAGGGTGTCCAGAATGATATTGCTTAGGTTTCTTTTGTTGAGATCCCTGCCTACATTTTGTGATAGCCATTCACGTCTGTCTTTATATGTTTATGTCTATGTTTTTGTTAAGGATAAATAAGGCACAAAATATTTTACAAACCCACATACAAGTATGGCTTTCTGCACTGAGAGGTTTCTTAATAAATGATATTGATGATTTGAAAGCAGAGCTGAAACCAGGTGTTAAATTGACCCTGCTTGGAAAAAAGCACCCTCAACATTATTCTGCTGACGTGACAAAACAGAGCTGATGTTATAGATCACAGCATAGATCATGTGAGCAGCTGGCATTAAGAGTGCCCTTCCTGAGTTCAGTATTTAAAAGTTCAGCAGGTTACTGTTAAAATTTGACAAGGCAAAGCTAAGTCACCAAATGTATGAGAACTCGAAAAAAATAGATATAAGTAATTAAAACTGTGCTCTGGAAAATAAATTACTTCAGGTGTTACATTAGATCTTGGTCGTTATTTGTTAATGTTAGGCACCTCAAAAATATTTGTGGCCATTATATTATTTAGTGGGACAGTATTACTTTAAAAAATTGTTCTCTGTCTTAATTCTGTACATGCTTCTTTTGAATTGGACTAGGTATGTTGAGTGCTGAAGAAAAAGATCTCACATTTATGATGTTCTAAGTTTGTACTATATACACATGAGGGAAATCCAGGCATTCTGATATATTTGTGTGTTTCCCTCACAAATGCAGTGTATGTAAACCCAAGAGTGTATTATTTTAAATTTATTACCTTCAGAGTGACAAATGAAATGGTGGAATTCAAACCGAATGTAATAACTGCAATATTTAGGTGTCTCTGCATTGAAGACAAGTACAGATGAGAAATACTCAAGCTGAAGGAAAGTATGAAAGACAGCCCATGTTTGATCTCCTACAGACAAGCTACATGAGGCTTCTCTGGAATTTCCTTTGCTGCCATCCTGTCAACTCTTGGGAAATGGTAATGAAAAACTGTGCTTCAGAGCCTTTTATATCCGGTAGATTGAATGTATTTCTTGGTCACCTGTGATTACCACCTATGGTTACTAGTAAAATTCCAAACACTGATGTTTTCCTTATTATTCCTCTGTAGTCAGTATACATTATTGCCCTCCACTTGGGCATCCCCCAGAGTCCCTCAGGTGTGGGAAGTGCAGAGCCTGGAGGATTTGTGCTGGGAGCAGAAGGGGTTCTTGCTGTCAGCAGGGCTGGGCAACCACCAGGACGTTCCAGGATTTGGGTTACACGAGGCAGGTTATCAATAAGCCAGCCATCTCTTGATAAAAGTTTTTTTTCATGCTAATATTTCATGAGCCATTGCTTTTATCCCCTCTATTTCATAGTAGGAGTTTGTAAGCTTAAGATTTGAAGTAAATAGCACTTTTTTAAATGTAATTCAAAGAAAATGTCATTCCCTAAGGCTCTGAAAAGCTACAGGAGGGATGAGTCCCACAATCCATGCTATCAAGAGTAGAACATAAACAGTTGTTTTGTTCAGTAACTGGAAAATTCTGGAAGGGGCTGTGCAGATAGGAGGAGGTGGATTTTATCTCGTCTGATAGTTTTTAGTTCTTTAAGAAGCTAGTAATACTTGGCATTGGATTTGTGTTGAATTCTTAGAGAAGAAAAATAGCAGAGGGAAACAGAAGAACTTGCCTTCTGTTAGGTTATTTCTCATGGTGAGGTTTGTCCAGGAAGTGCTCAGTCAGAACTGTTACTTGCGTCTCTGATGATAACTCTGCTTCTTTCAGCCTCTATTTTTTTTCACTAATAGATCTTTTAAGCGTTATACAATGTCACCAGAAAAAAAAAGCAGCCTTAACCCTGTTGAATGCCACTTGTGCTCAGTTTTGAAGAAAGATGTCCTTCATGACAGAGAAAAAACATTAAGCTAACAGTCCTGCAATGGTACGATGACACCTTGTTTTGTGGCCAAGTTCAAGTCAAGCCTTAGTTTTAGCTTGGTGAAGCGCTCTGTGTGTTGAGTGACAAGGCAGCTATATTGGAAATGAGAAGTATGTGACCACCAGAAGCAAAGGAAGAGATGAAAAGAGGCATCAGTAGAGTGAACTCATAGCTAAAGTTCCATTGCAGTTGATAGTGCATGGATAGCTGCTCCAGAGGAGCAGCCCTGGCGTGGGTATTCTGCAAAACGGGAGCTTTGTTAGCCTGGTTGCAAGGAAGAAGATATGCAAACTATCCATGATCTGTAGGTAATAAAGCAGATTTTAACATGATGGAAGAAAATTGGAGTCATATTTAAGTGACTAGAATTGCATGAATAAGCTTGTGTGTTGCATACAGAGATAAATAAGTAAAATCTCCAATTGTAAACTGCTGTGAAAATGTGTATAGACAGCTGTTGTTCCAGATGCCTAGAATGACTTAACCACTGAATGTCTTTTTATAACCTTACAATCAGTGTTGTTTGCAGAGCTCTCACTTAGGATCAAAAGTGCTAAATCAAAAGCCAGGATACCCTTAAGAACAGGTGATTGGCTTTTCAGATGGGCATGACTTAGGGAGTGCTACACTCATTAGAAAATTGAGTGTGTTTCTCCAAGGAAGCCTCCAGAAACCTTTCTGAAAACCTGCAGAAAACAGGCACTTTTAAAATGTCCCTTTGTGTAACTGGCTTAAGAAATTTTGTTGCAGTGGAAGAACCTGAGACTCCAAGCCTTTGAAAACACAACCAGCAATCCCTGTTGGGCTTCCTATCGATCTCTCTCGCTCTCCTCTTCCCCCCCACCCCGCTGCTTTGAAGACTATATCCAGAACATCTGGCATTTCCTGGGTTTGTATTAGCCATAGCAAAGGAGAACAGTATTTGTACTCCAGGGCTGGCCTGGGCAAATGGCAGCATATGGTGTGTGAGCTTTTCTGTGAAAAGTGGATTTCTGTAGATGAAGCCGTGAATATTTCCCACCTATGGACGAACACCAGATGCCAGGTATTGAGTGTACTTGTTGTTGTATGCTAATCTACTTGTGTAACCAGCTAGGTTATTTTCTCATGGAATTTCACTTGGATTTCCACTGATTCATCAGCTTTCTTCCCTTGTAGGATTTTGAATTACTTATTATGAGTATATTTCAACCCTGTTCACTCTCTGCTATGTTTGAGAGCTGGGCGATTTTTTGTCAGTGAACTTGACCAAGGTTTGGTGCTCTACTGTCCAGTCATTTTCCCTGAGAAATTTGACTCTGTTTTCATCAGAGTTTCTAAAATTTCTGATATTCATCATTTGCTCTTCACCTTTATATTTGCTGTATTTATACTTTGTGCTTGTATTTTCTGTTAGAACCATTATTGATGTATTTATTTTCTTTTTCTACATTGAGAACATTATTTAGAGAAAGTTCCCATGACAAAGTATGTTCTTATACTTGACCACTTTGCCTAAACTGAAGGGAAATAATGGAAATAGCAAAATCTTTAGAGCAAGCCTATCTAAAGATACAGTTCCCAAATCCCAGCCTCCAGTAGCTGATATTTGCAACTCCTCTGCTTCAGTTAGAGAAAGTAAAGCAGAAAGATTGCCTATAAAGATCAAAGAATTCCTGGATTTTGTTTTTTCTTCCTTTGTTTCATCTAAAAATAGAAATGTCTTCCTTTTATGTGGGTTGTATTCATAGCAACTGAGGACATTTATTGTTAATTTAGACTTATGCCGAAGGGATCAAATCAAGTTGTATGTGGAAGGAACAAGAATTTCTTCAGGTCAGAGATGAAGATCTGTTTCTAATTGCAGTCTAAGAACAGGAAAGAGAGTTTCCAGGCAGCTGTGAGTACTACCACCTCAAAACCATAAGTCTAAGGAAAAATAAGTGGTATTTTTGGATGTTGGGAAATGTTGATCTCCAAAGCAAAGGAACAAGAAACAAACTTCAGCTCTGTACATCTGGAGAGAGCAAGGAGTGCAATGGAGAAGTCAGAAGCAGGTGGAGGTAAATGTGCTTGGAAATGCCCAAATTGTAGCACATTTTATAGACACTTCTATCTGTCTGTAGCTCTTTGGTATTTGGACTTCAGAAAGTACTTGGTATGTTCTCATGTGAAGAATTATTAAGAAAAATGCAAAAGATAATAATTAAGATGAACATTGTTCAGGGAGTAGGAAATTGGCTGGAGCAGGGATAGCAATGGTCTGATAGAAAATGAACTTCCAGAGGTGAAAGAGGTTATTTGAAAATAGAGAAAATAGTCCATTAACTGTGGAAATTATGTGCAGGTCATCACAGAAATGAGCTTTTGTAAACAGCTGTTCAGAAGGCGCTGGAGAAAGCATAGGCACAGAAAATGTTCTCGTGTTCTATAGCTTGATAAATTTAGAAAGTGTTTAACCGATGACTGGGGAGTAGTGTCAGAGGACTGCACAGGGAGTGCTGGGAGGTCTCTTCCAATCCTTTATTCCCCGCCTGTCCACTCTGGGAGGATGCACTGGCAGGTTTTCCTGTTTACAGGCACTTGGCAGCTTGTTATGCCCTGTCACATACAGTGCCTTACCCTGAAAACAGCAGGAAAAAATGAAGACAATGCCCTTTATCTTTACTGATAATCAGATTTGGGTATTGCAGTACTGCTAATTAATTCAATGCTAAGGCATAATAGGAACAAAGACGATGTTCTTCTCATGCTGAACTGAAAACATGTTTAACAGGTGACAAATCCTTTGACTAAGAAAAAAAAAGTTACTGCATGTAGAATATAATTTTCACTGTATCCAAATAGGCTTTTATTCATTTTGAGAACAGTTTGATTCAGAGAACACCGAAGTTCCAAAACCACAAAGACAATGTAGGCCTGAACTTGATTCCCATGGAAGTTAATGGGAAATTTCTGGGAATGCTTTGTCAGGCCCTAGACAAGTAAAAACAAGATAAAATGGGGCAATTCAGTAATCCCCCTGGGGAAAGCTCATAATCTCTGTGAAGATAAGGTATTCATTTGCACTTCTATTTATTTCATGAAGTGTACCAAATATGTTTCTTGGTGTCATATGTGATAGTCAAATATAAAGCAGATACTGAGCTATTGGGGAAGAGCAAGAGCTTCCCACAGCTGTCGACACAGTTCAGAAAATTCATATGGATACTGGTTTAAGACAAAGGAAACATAGATTCTTTTTTCCCTTTCTACAAATATCACAGAGAACAGGAGAGTGACATGCTGAATATTTTGTATACGTACTGAACCACTTTTTTGGGCTGCAGTAGAACTATATTATGGGCTCCCTGAGTGCCGTAGATCTGAATTGTTATAGGATGTATGGCTTTTCTCAGTACAACATTTTTTCCCCTAAGTACTGGCTATGTGCCAGCATCTTTTCCTCCCAAAAGGACATTCTTCACGTACAGAGGTACAAGAGGGAGCATAGGGTAGTGAAGATGGAGCAGCTTTCTCTTTTCTCGTCCTCCAAACCAGAAAACGCTGAACTGCAGCCCATCCCTTTGGGCTGTGCTCTACAGAGGTTTGCAGCCATTCACAACAGCGGTGGGCATGGCTTCCTTCTCTTACCAGGGTCTTTTTATTAGCCATCCATTCAGAGGAAAACACATAATTGCTTGTAGATTAGTTCATTTCAAAGCCTCACTGCAAAAGCTCTTGTTTTTCACTCAGTTGCTTTTTCTAAAAGCATTCACATTAATCTGCCCCTTCTCCTCCAGGATTTGGTTCACATCCGTATGATTTCCACTTCATCTCACATTTTTGCCTTGCTAGAAGCCAGGCCCTAATCTTTTGTTACATGACTCAGTCTACAAAACTCTGATAACTTTTGCTTGTCCTTTGCTGCATTTTAAAAGTCTTTCGATGTTCTTTTGATTACTGTAGTTTTCAGGAGGCTAAAATGCTATGTTATTGACACACACTGTCCTGCTGGGAGAAGTCAAATGTGCTGGTTATTTGGGAAAACGAGAGACTCCAATTAGCTATACACAGTGGGACAGTATTTTTTTCTCCATTCATCTTTGCTACTTGACACTAAATTTATAATGGAGATTTTGTTGCTGCTTCTAGTGTTTAACTGTGGTATAGTTAAATTGGAGAGGGTTTTTCTCTTGTCTTTCATGTGTCAACAGCTTTGAGAAGCTTTAAGGAGACTTTTTTTTCTTGCACAGTTGTTCTCATTTGTGCCTTTTTATTCCCATTGCTGTGGTTTTCCATTCCGTATCTTTTAGTTGCTCTCTGGTGTGGTTTCTATCCTACTCCCTGCAAGGATCACTTGTTTTTAACATTATGGTGATGCTTATAGAAGTAGGTATGTGTAAGTTGTCTCATTATATGGTCCTAACCTTTGCTCACACCTGGGAGTCAAAGGATATGTTCTTTTGCTCCCTGGTAGGTTTTGTATGAGGAATATTTTTTGCAAATTGCAGTGTATGACATAATGTTGCTTTCGACTTAGACTTTTTAAATCCTTGTGTTATGACACTAGGCTTTCAGATGATTTTTCATCTGAAGTCTGAAAAATGTATGTTCACTCAGGCATAAAATTACTTAAAGAAGATCAGTTATAGAGTATTAGCTTGGGACACTAGATAAGTTTCACATTATAAAATTTAAAGTAGCATATATAACGAATATATTTAATAATGTGTACTTTCATACATTGTAAAGTCATTGGGGGGGATTTAGAGGAATTGAGGCATTGAACACAAACTTGATTTTCTCTTGAGGGGAAAGATTTTGTCTGTGTTACATTGTGTCTTTTATTTCCTCTTTATTTCCGTGAGCAATGGCAGTCTTTTAACTAGAGGAAGAAACTCAAGGTATTTCATAAAGTCTGTGAGTTCTGGTTATGTGGTTTGCCTTTTATTTATGCTGAAGATCAGATCAGCTGACTCCCTTTGACCCTTTCTTTTTTATGATTGTGTCTCCATTAATCATACAGTTTTTGGGAGAGGTGAAAATACTTCATAGAGTGACTGTCCCTTGAAGGAAGCAGATATAAAAAACCTACTCACCTTTTTTTCCTTAGTTGTGGGAGTTACCTTGTCTTTTCCTTGTTGACTGTCTGCAATTAAAACCAAAATGGGCAGCTAAGAGCCATATTTACAGGTCTGAACTACCTCTCCTGGGCACACTGTGTTTAGTTGGATAATAACTGCTGCCAAGGTTATTAAAGATTAGACGGATTTTGTATAACTGAGTTTTGCCGTTTATGGCAACACACATGCCAGCAGTGGGTTGAGCTTACTTTGCTGAATTTCATATGCCTAAAGTTAAAATTTGTTGTGAAATGCGTTTAGTTATTAAAAAAAAAATAAAAATAGAAATTTACTGATAAAATGACAAAAGGAAAATAAACTTGACTGCTGTTTAGCTTTTGGCTGCTCTTGGGACCTTTCTCTTACCCATGTGCATTGCATTTTTATATCTGGTTAAATAGAAAAAGTTCTCTGTACTGCACTGAAGTCCTTACTCCATGTGCCCTCTGTGACTGTTCCATAGAGGAGGATGTTGGAAAATGCCTAGACCGAAGTTTTACTCTCTTCCTTTTCTGGAGTGAATGTTTTCATAGAGCATAGAAAATGAGGCTACGATGTCTTTGATACTTTATTATGTAAGAGAAGGGAAGTAAACAAGCAGTTTTCAGTATCATGATCCACTGCTATAGAAGAGAGGAATTCAACTGGTAAGAAATTTATTACAGAAAGGACACTCAAACTGGCTCATTAGCATAAGCCTAAACTAAATGAAAGCTTGTTGTCACAGAAGCTTCAGAATCCTTTATTAAGACCCCTGTGTGCTAGTATTCATGCAAAGCTATGTAATAAATCAAGGACAAAAATATTTAGATTGGTTTCACAAAACCACTCTATACAGAAAACAAGTTCTCTGAAGAAAGCTGTTCTATTATGCATTTAAGTAGCTATGACATTAATCATTATGTCACTAATATTATGACATGAATAATTTTTATCGTCATTTTATCCTTTTTAGTCTCTCTGCTACAAGATGCAAGAATTAAAGCCAACCGGTTAGACTCACTGTCACCTTAAGAGATGGCTGATTTTTAGACAATATGCAGAAGTCAGGTCTGTCAATTAATATATACCAGATTTGTAAGCAAGATTAGTTGTCTTCTTGTTCTTAGTTTATCACACAGTATCGTGTTTCTCCATGTTGCAGTTCTTTTTAATTTAGGCCTTTGCCTTTTCCTACTCTGTCAAGGCTTCTTAGTGGAAGATTAAAATTCTGATTCGCATGCTATTGACTGGACAGTGCCAACTTCCTGTCTTCGGGTCCTCCAACTGCAGTCATGGCATTAGTTGGGTTGAATTACCCCGGGCTTAGCTGTGGTATCCTTACAGACTTGTAGCTTTTGTATTTTGACAACATTGGAGGGCTCAAAAAGAAGTGCAAAGTAACTGCTACTCTGCCTGACTCCTATCTGTAGCAACAGCATAGCTAGAGAAAGGCTGGACATCTGTCTGGAGCTCCTCACAGGGCAAAAAGGGCATTTTTAGTGAGCATGGATCTTCTCCTGACTGATGGTAATTAAGTGACAGATGGGTTTGTTTATGGGCTTAAAAATGGTTAAATAAAAGCATAGTGTTCAAAGGGTAGTGTCATCAAGGACAAAGACTTTATAAAATTTAACAGATGTGGGTTTAATTGTGTGGCACCAGCTTAGAGCTTTACTGGAGGACATTTGTAGATAGTACTAAGCAAATGAGTGTATGCATTGTAAGCATATGGGTGTAGAGATAAGGCTCAATTTGCATATTTCTTTCATTTTAGCTTCCTTGTTTTCAAAAGTTGCATTTGAGGACAAGTGCAACAGTGCTTTTGTATCATCTAAGTTCCTTGCCATTTTTTTTTTTTTAAGTGTTTTCACAGAAGCAGAAAAGCTGTTTGAGGGATGGAATGACTGTTTAAGCAATTGCATTAACAGGGGTGGTTTTCAGCAGAGATGCAACTGTTGCTGGGTGAAAAATCATGTCCAAGTCTGGCTTCTTCCTCTTTCTAGAATAACGTTCCTTGCAGCAGGGTCCAGTTGTCTGCAACATGCAGCTCCAGTTTCCCATTCTACATCCCTTCTCACCTTATTAAGCTGCAAGCACTCTCAGATGACCACTCGTGTGCAAATTGGCTGCTCTCTCTCTGGTGTCCTTTGCTCCCATGTATTTGTTTCACCAGAAGCAGTGCATGGACAGCCTTGGACTTAAAAGCTAAGTTCTCTGGGCTATGTAGTGGCCAAGGGCCCAGCACTTTTTTGTGCCTTCAAACCAGCTTCCTTTCAAGTCAGAGCATTTCCAACACAAACCTCCTCAGTTGCTTCCTTTGTCCTTCCTGTTTACTCCTTATCCTTTCTCTTTACTCTCAGCCTGTTTTCCCAGGACCCACGTTGTTCATGCATGTCTTAGTGTATTTGCTTCTTGGCCATCTGAGAGGAAAATGGAATTTTTTGTTGAAATGAGTGCAGATCATGTCTTGAGTACAGGAAGAAGAGGGCAGATCAGATTTTGCATAATCCACAGTGCAGAATACGTCAGGACCGTGTACTGGAAGGCTGCTGTAGAGTGAGGCCATCAGAAATCTGAGGAGGTGGACACAGATCAGTTCCCAGAGGAGATATAATAGGGTCCGTGAGGAGCGAAAGTATTGATAAGCATCACAAATCCTAAGCACTAAATGTGTGTCTGTAGAGTTTAAATTGTTATCCTACTATGTTTAAATAGCATGTTTCCTAAATGCTTAACAAGTGCTGTCCTCTGGGAGAGGAAACCAGCAAATGGGTGTCACTTCCACAAACAGAGTCCTCAGTCTTCATGTTCCCTGCAGACTGAAATCCTCCTTGCAATGGCATTCAATTTAAAAGGATCACAAAAGAGATGAAGAATTCCATCAGCAAAGTCTTGACCTGAATTGTGTTCCAGAATTATCTAGATCCTTTAATTTACTTCTCTTTGAACAGTGTCTCACTCTATAAAGGAGTTTTGTACCTGATGCAAATAGGAGAGGTAGAAGGTAGTAAAGCACAGATGTGCTGGATGGCATGAAAGGTGTAATTGTCCTTGGCATGGCTATCAATAGAAGACAAAAGTAAGATGCTAACACAGGTGAATCCCAGTTATGTTGAGAGATAGATGAAGGTAGAGTGTGAAATGGAGCTGCAACTATGAGCTAAGCTATTTGAGGAGGTAGCCCGCAGAGACCGACACCCCACTGCAGGGGAAGAAGTACTTAAGACTGTATATTAAAAAGGAAAAAAAAAAGAACAAGTAATCTATACTGTATAGATGAGATATACATTGCTGTGCTGTTACACTTGCTCTTCTGAAGGTATGCGTCTCTAACAAAGCTTAGAGAGCGTGCCAGGGAAAAAGACAGATTTACTCCCAATTTAATATGACATATGGCCACCTGTCACTTCTCTGAAAATTTACACGTTAGTTAACGGATAAAACTGTCATACTTGGCTTTTAACATTAAAAGCCCGGTCTTTAGGAAAAGAGCATACTCTCAAAAATTGCAGACAGTCTAAGAATAAGATGCCCAGATTTTATGTGATTTGGCATATAGAGTAAGTTGAGTTGTCTAATAAACTGTAGCAATTCATCATCTACTTTGGAAGTCTGAAGTTTAGTAGGTAGTCATATAGCATGTCTTTTGGTGCCTAGACTACCTCAGAAAAAAAAAAGTCATGGGTTTTGGAGGGGCAAGGGGATTATGGCTTGATTTATTTGGCAACAAAATTGACTATAAAACTACTTTTACTATGCTCAGGGGACCAAGGCATAGAGATGTCATGTTGAGTAATCACATCAGGATAATATCAAGGTCTTTGGTCATCTCACTGATTTCACACAGGCAAAGCCACAGATATAAAACACTTGATACCAGAGGTATAGGACATTTCATGTGGATAATAAACACCTAGGAAAATTAATGATCTGTTTGGCTAAAAAGATATGCCCTGAGTCACAATAAGTGAGAGCACTGCAGGGAGAGCCAGCTACATGCGTTTAACTGTTTTAGTTCTGTCCAAAGGATCACTTATTATCAGGTAAAACGTGGCTCGTACATAATATGTTCCTTTATAGGAGCCAGTGCTGCATCAGAGCAATGTCCTGCAGTCTGCTGCCTAATTGCAACCATTAATGAAAAAAGTGCATCCCTTTTCCCTAGTGCACATTTCAATGCCAAAGTTAGAAATGAGTTTTTTATAACTGGTAGTAGCTAGCGACAGGTGTCCAAATCCATCTGTGGTCACTAATGTCCTGAGAATGCACTTACAAAGTGATTGGTAACCAGGGTTCCACAATTTTTATTTGACTCCATACTGAGGCGCACAGGATTTTACGTCAAGTTCAGGATGATGTTGAGCTTGGCTGGAGCTACGAGCCCTCAGACCCTCACAGATCAGGCCCTTGTTACACCCCTCCGGTGCCATGTTGGAAATGAGCAGCATTTGGAAGCACCAACCCTTAGGATATAGTGTCAGCAGAACCCATAGCACCACTAATACATTTAAAACAGACTTGAACAAAATCTAGCCTAAAGAAAAAGGCAGTTCAGATTGTGGTTTCACTCAGCTGGGTTTGTTGCCGATCATTTCTCATTTTGTTTGTTTGAAATACCTTGCTGCCCTGCTTTGCAGCAGATCTTAGCTCACGGTTTTATGGAGACTCTCCACAGGTCCAGTGGGATTGAGTTCAGCAAAGCATTCAAATGTGCACTTAACTGCAAGAACACACTTGAATGCTGCTGAAGCCAAACCCTGCATGGACTGATAAGCACATGGTGGAGTAGGAGACATGGAGTGCATGCTCTGAGCATTCTTTGTAGAATCATAGAATGGTCGAGGTTGGAAGAGACCTCTGGAGATAATCGGTTGGAACCCCCCTGCACCTAGGCCATGCCACACAGGAACAGATCCAGGTGGGTTGTGAAAGTCTCCAGAAAAGGAGATGCCACAACCTCTTTGGGCAGCCTGTTCTAGTGCTCCATTACCCTCCCAGTAAAGAATTATCTGCTTAAGTATTCTGCTAACTTGAAGGGATATTATACAGTATAATCTGAATTAAGTGTGAGGTGAAAGGAGGGCAAATAGCATCTCTTGCTAGAAAATATCTAAGTTTTTTCCCCTATGCAAAGAAGATTATATTCACCCTGTAGGACACAACACACATGGGAAGGAAATGGAACAAAATTCTCTGTGGGTAGAAAGTATGTTGCAGGCGAGCAACTTTAAATGCTACTTTTTCCATGTGGATATGTCAAGTTATTTGATCCTGAGATGCACAGTGCAGAAGATGAAACACTGAAGTTGGAAGGAGGAGAAGGGAGAGGGAAGGCACTGGGTTTGTGCATGTGATCAGCAATACACAGTGCAAAGGCAATCACTGCTTCTTTTGCACCACAGATCCATGACAGTTGAGTTGGGTGGGGAAGCAAAGCATCTATTTAACTGTTACACCAGTGGCATTTTCCTCCTGTGCATTATGGCAATTGAAATTGGTTTAAATGGCTTTAAATGACCTTTAGATCATTTCAAAAAAGAAAAAAAATATGTGTAAGCAGTCAGAAGCAACCTCCTGAGGCTTGGGGTGAATCAGTGAATGATCAATCAGTCCTATGGAGATGGGACCAAAATATGGATCCAGCAGAGGAGAGGGAAGAAGACAAAACACCCTCTCACTCAGAGTGAAATGCGTATGGATTCCTCCCCTTATTAAGAAAACCATGGCAGAACTAAACTTCAGTGTCACTTCCATGGGGACAATGCCATAAGCAGAGATTTTGCAGGTCTGAATGCAATTGTAACTTAGCAGTTGGGAAGTTTTGGAAGAAAAAAGCAAAAGATAGCAAGAGTTGGTTTAGAAATGTAAAAATGCAGCCTGGATTCACTGTCAATTGCACTCTTAATGTACGGCATGTATTTTATCAGAAATGTGTGAATTTGGATTTTCAGAAAAGTTTCCTTGAGGTTTAACCATACTGGTATTCCCGATACTGAATTCTGTAGAAGACAAAGTTGTAAGCCGCTCCAATATTTGCATTTTTCATACCTCATTACACTTTATGAGTTACAGTTAATGCTTTCACGATTTTTATCATTTTATTGGGTCTGTACATGCATAGCTGTAATAGCAAAATTGCAGTCTACAGCTGTTCTCTCACAGAGAAACTTCGCAAGAATAGCCAGTAGCTCTTATCCCAAACCTCTAATTATAAATTTTATATCAAATTGCTAGCAAAAATGTGTACTGTATAAATGATAGATTGTAGTGGAGTATGAATACAAACAAGTGATGAAAATGGTAACATCTTGTCAATAGACTATTTAGAAGTGAAGTATTTATAATCAAGCACATCTGCATGCATATAAATATGAAAATTTTCACCAAATCTAGTAGTATAGAAGCATTCTGTTATCCAGGGATCAGAGAAAATGAAAATACCCAGAAGTGGACACGCGCTGCTATGATGATGTCTTTGTGCCTGACAAATGCAGTACAAAGCTGCATATAGAGCTTCTCACAGATATATGTTCCTTATGGTGCTGGAATTCTTAGCTTCTCTGCATGACCTGTGTGTGCATTCTGGTGTTAGTTTGTAAAACGGGAAAGAAAAGAAAAAAAATCTCTTTTCTTAATACATGGTTTGGGGGAAGTTTTAGTTTATAAGGGCTTGAACCAAACTCTCAAAGGTTGTTTAAGAAAGAAAATGCTTGACTGGGTGAATCAAGAAGATATGTAGTACTTGGGGAGGAAAAGGGAATTTATGATCCAGAGAGACCTCTGTTGGTTGAAGAAAAAAGTAAAACGCAGAGCTCTGGCAAATTTCCCTGCTAGGAACACCTTTTGGACAAGAACAGAGAAATAGTCTCCTCTATCAAATAAAGCAGGCTATTACTGTTTTCCACTGGCTTTCACAGAGGAGCAAACTCAAAACCAAAAAAGTTAGCAAGTAGTTCAAGGGCAGAGGAGGAGGATGTGGGATGCTCATACTTAAGACAAGTCAGTCAGTTGTGCTGGATGTATGTGACCTCAGTCAGAGGGGTACATGAGAGTTTGTGATCTGAGCCTCTTGGCAGGTAGCCTGATTTAGCAACTGCGTAATTGTTCTTTATTTTGTAATTGCCAGACCAGGGTAAATTACTTTTCACTGTTTGTGCTTGCAGAAAATGTGTAAATGCTAATTGGCCTTGGAACATTTCCATGGATGGGGCATCCACAGTCTCTCTGAAGAACCTGTTCTAGTGTCTCACCACCCTTACAGGCAAGAATTTATTCCTTACATATAATTGAAATTTTCCCTCTTCTAGTTTTGAGCCATTACCATACATCCTATCACTACATACCCTTGTAAAAAGTCCCACCTCAGCTTTCCTGTAGGCCCCCAATAAGTACTGCAAGACTCCTGTAAGGTCTTGAGTAATTCGTATTCCAGCAATACTCTTCAAAAGTTTCCACAGCATATACTCTGCTGTTGTTTCATTTATTTTTATTCTTTGGGGATCTAAGTAATGGCTATAAATACATGAGGGCTGGGTGTCAAGAAGTCAGGACAACCTCTTTTCAGTTGTGCCCTGTGATAGGATGAGGGGCAATGGATTCAAGCTTTAGTACAGGAAGATCCACCTCGACATGAGAAAGAACTTTACTGTAAGGGTTACAGAGCACTGGAACAGACTCCCCAGAGAGGCTGTGGAGTCTCCTTCTCTGGAGACTTTCCAGACCTGTCTGGATGCATTTCTGTGTAATCTGCCCTAGTTTCGTCCTGCTCTGGCAGGGGGGTTGGACTCAATGATCTTCAGAGGTCCCCTCCAACCCCTAACATTCTGTGATTCTAGAAGACCATTGGTGAGATCATTTATTTCCTTCAGTTTTGGGGGAAGAAAAAAGCTTTAGCCATTATCATTTGAACAATTTTACAGGGATCTAGAAGATGAAACAAAAAGCAGTACATTATTGTTCGGAACTATAACAGAGATTCCTCCTTTCTTCTGTATCTTTCCATGGAGCCAGGCAAAAGGGTTGAATCATAATATGAAAATAAAAAATCTTCCCTCTCCACACCTATATGTACATGTTTTCTTACCTCTTGATTCAAGCGTGACTCCTGAAACAGCATTTTCAAGACTAACCATGTCTCAATAGCATATGTGGTTTAGCTCATTAGAACTAAGATTATGTGATGGAATAAAAACCTCATTTCTCTTAAATGCCAGCAATAATTAAATATACTGTGTAGATAAAATTTCAGTTGTGTCCCAAGGCTCCGTTCTTTAGTGCTTTTAATGCCAAACATAACTAGAACAAGGACATGAGATTTTTTTTTTCTCTCTGTAGCAAAGTGAAGTGGCTGAAGGATAAAGCTGGTCAGTGTAGCCTGTACTTTCAGACTTGGACCTTTTCTGAGCAACAGAGGTTTCTTCCTTGCAAAGTTCTTGTCACCACAGTGGCAATGGGTAATAATCGCTTTAAGAAAGAGAGCATATTATTCAGGTTGCCATAAAAGTTAAATGAGATGCATTCATTATGTCACAGTTCACAAATTTAAGAGCTAAACCCATATTCTCTTCAAATTAATCCTTTTTATTGTGCCAGGTATATACTGCTGCATATGTCTATGAACTGAAATTTCACCTTTTGGATTTGGGTTTGGTTTTGGTTGTGTTTTGGTGGTGTTGGTTTGTTATTGTTTTTTTTAAACCAAAATATTAAGAAAGTATTGCTTGAAGTTCTATACAAAGAAATAAACTGTAAATCTTCATTATTGTAGTGAATTAAGAAGATTACCAAATGACAATTTTTATACAGCTGTATTGCTGTGGTGGTTGCAGAGACTGGTATTGCCAGTGAAGGAAGGATTTGGAAACGCTCATTTGTTTCCCTAGACTGACAGTGACACTTTACATAAGATGGTTGAGTTCTCCAAGAAATTGCTGGAGTTAGCAAGGTCAGTGAGATCTTTCCAGTTGAGAAAAACCAGAATCTTCATTGTGTCTGGACAGTACCTGGGAAAATTCAGGTACCTCTGATTAAAATTTGTCAGATTTCAAAGTGCTTTGAATCTGAAAGGGAGTAGCTATATCTTCATCTGAACAGACTCTCAACTCAGTCCAGGGTTTTGTTTTTTTATTTTTACATTAGGTAACCTTTACAATTCCTCATATTATAGTAATTGAGTTCCAGAGGAAAATTATATTTTAAATAGATTAGTCAGAGAATGATAATTGCTCACCAGCCTGCCTTGAACTTACTGTATTAGAGTAGGGACAACCTACTGGGGCACAGAGCAAAAGAGGTTATCTCCTATTTGCTGCCATTTATTATCTATTAACAGTCACAGGTTAGGGTCGGTAGTATACAGAGATCTGAGCAACTCAAGAAGACTTTACAGTCTAAGACTGGAGGTTAGAAGTGAATTCAAGAAATTGCCAGATGGTGTCCATTGCTGTGATAGGCAGTGGGCTGGGCACCTAGCCCCTTCCTGATGGTGTTTGCTTACTCCCTGACAGTGGACGTTTTGAGGAGGGTTTTGATCTCTCAGACTCCATACTAGATGTCCCTGTGAAGATGCTTGTATTTCCAAATCGTTCATGCTGTTTGAACGTATTCCACTGTCTTCAGTTTTTAGGTCTGGCAGAAACTTCCATGAAACTTGATTTCATTTCGAGTACGTTGTTTCTAATTTGGTACTATAGAGTCAGTATTAATACTTTATGTGCTACATGATGAAGATCTTTAGTTACCGTGATTTGACTGATGGCTTGCACATGTTAGGCAAGATGCAGCTAGGAGAATAACTTTCCGCTTCCCAGAGACTCTTAATTTTCAGTAGGTAGTATTTTCAATATTTATATCTCTGCAGAAATAAATCATACCACTTTATTCAGCAGATTCTCAGTGCGAAGTCAATCTCACCAACAGCAGCAGCAAAACAAATGCATCATCCACAGAGACCTTGAGCAGTGGAAGCAACAGTAGAACTGCACAGCTTTAAACAGAACCCAGCCCTAAGATTGGTTTGGTTAATGTGGAAATGTTGCCTTGCATTTTTGTTAGTCTCAGTCAAGTCCTTGGGATTTTTCTTTCATTCCATGATTTCTTGAGAGGCCCCTATTTCGATAAAGAATGTTTTGTTTCCTTCATACAGTGAATGTGTCAGACTTGCATATGTGATTAGCTTGAGCTTTTCAAGTAACTACCAAGATTATTGAAGTCTAAAAGCTATTGTCCCATATGTCTTCCTTGTGGCCTAGGGAAAACACCATTGTTTGAAAGAATAGCAAAAAGTTATATGTACAATCAAATGCAGTTCCCAGTTCTAAAGTTTATTGAACTGGATTTACAATGCTATCATCTTGAGAAATCGCTTCTGATCCTGGCTGAACATACCTCTGCATTATCTTTCAGTGGTGTGTGATTACAGCTCGCACGGGCATGTGTTTATGCTCCTCACAGAACAACCTGCCACGCTAAGAAATTCAGGCAGGTTAAACTTCACCACTGCTGTTACAGCTGTACCAGCCTTAGGGTCAACAGCAGCAAGTTCAAACCTACTTCCCATATCTAGCTGTATTGTGGCTTTTAGTGCAGGCATCCTAAAGCAGCAGTTGACTCACTGTTTTCTCTAACAGTGTTAGATTTTCTCTAACAGACTGATTTTTCTTCTTCTCAATTTGCATGTACTTAAAAATTGGATTCATTCTTGTCAGCAGCATTTCAAAAATACACTTATACACTACAATTACAAAAGAAGTAATGTATAGCATTTCTAATTATCTACAAAACTGAAACTCTAGTCTTTCAAAAGAGATAAAACTCTTGAAAACATGAACCATAAAAGTTTAGAAACAAGAACATAAAGCAATAAAAATGTGTAATTAAATAAACAGCAATTACAATTTCATATTTGAGTAGAGTATCATAAATTTTAAAGACTGGAGAGGTTTGATCCTAGAGGGCATTTTGCATACACTAAGTAAATCTTTCCCTCTTGTTTCAGAAATACTGGGAATTGCTCTACATGAGGTGTCCAAGACTGTAATTGAGCTGTGGTCACTTCCCCATGGTTTCCAGATCAGGGCCCTGAGCCGCTCAGGCTTCCTGAGCTTCTGATGGAGTGAAGATCTTTCAGAGCACTGTTCAGAGCAGGAGCCTCCCTTAACTTTAGGGTGCAATTAGAGTTACTGGCTGAAAAGAAGTGGCACAAGATCATTTAGATGGAAGGCCATGTTTTATCTGGTTCTTCAGTGTAATTTTATTGTGATTTATTTACTTATTTTATTTACTTTATTTTATTTGATTTTATTGTGATTTATTTACAATCCATAAAGGATTGTAATCTCTCTTGCTATTGCTTTGTGGTGTCTCCATTCCTTGAGGTGCTTGGAGCAGCTGAGTACCTAGTGATGAGTAGAGAGTATTACCTGTGTAATGTGAATCATAAGCACAAGAGCCTTTTAATGTGCCCAGTAAGATCTTACGTAGGAAAAAAAGAAGATGAGGACCATTGCTGGGTTCCAAGGAGAGCAGGCCAGATCTCTCTGGCATCTGTTGGAGAGCAGGATGATAAAGCACTTAGCTTCTTATTTCAGTGGTGCTTTGATTTTTCAGGTGGCACATAATCTGTGTAAAAGGTTTCCCTGGGTATATGCAGGTTATCCAAGAGAGAGCTCTCTCTGCTGTGAGCTGGTTAATCTGGAAAAGTGATATTTAGGATTTTTTGTGCGCTATGGTTGTAATCACAATCTTTCTAATTATATCAGCTCTCAGTTAGTGAATTATGTTTTAAATCTACAACACTCAAAGAATCAAGTCAGGCAAAACCTGAAGTGTTTGAGAAGTTTAAAGCAGAACTGAAAATACAGAAGGTCAGAGGCAATGCAATCTCTTGCGATTTTTTTCTACGTGTCATTTGCTTTCCTTGATATATAGTCCTTGCTTTCAAATGAGTTTTCCCCATGCCAGTTTTTAAAAAGAGAAGTTTATTGTAGACTCAGTTCTTAATTTCAGCAGATTCTGAATTCAGCAGCCTCAGAATGCTGATATGAGGAGGTGAGAGCCTTTACTAAAATCCAAGGAGTTTAACTGTACTGAGTTCTCACCTCATTAGATATGTTAGAGAATCTGCCAGAAGTAAATGTTGTTTTCCTGCTTTCATGGTATATTTGGTGGTTAGCTTGGTGTAAGGGTTTTGATGTTTTCATTAGAACATAAATACATTTTTGTACATCTGTAGCAAAATGATTTAGTATGTATAATTAATTATGCCTACTCAGAGTTTCTCTTTGTATTCTTAGGTTTATGGTAGGGCTGCATGAAAAAAAAACATTATTACTGTCACTAGCATTAGTTTTTATTTTTCTCTGTAGTGAATGTTCATGTTGAAGAAGGGAGTGTAAATGCCCCAATTCTCATTACAAGTATGAGTGCTGCTTTTCTCTTGAAAAGTTGAAACCTAGGAATCTTGGAGAATTGGTTTTGTCTGAAGGAAGTAAGGAGAAAAGTTCACTAGCTATTAAGGACTGGAGTCCTTTCTCATACCAAATTAGCAGTCCTCAATCCTTTCATCCCTACATTTGAAATTTTCCCCCAGTTTGGTCTGTTCTGGTCATTATGCTATTGCTTTTTTTGGCTGGGAAAATATATTCCTCGAAGCCCTGAAATCTTGGAGGTGACACAGGTAAGTGGCTTTCCGTGCAGCAGCCTGGCCGCTTGCGTTAGAATGCGTAGTCCGCGTTATTGCTGTTCAGGGAGTGTAAGTCACTGGGGCAGAAGCTCCCTCCATGGGACAGCAGTCCCACAAATTGGAGGGCTTAATAAAGTTACAGCATATTAAGTTATATGTTACTCTGTTGTCCACAGAACAGTAACATCATTCACCTGGCTGAGGAAGATAGAGTTACACAATGTGTCATCGTATTTCTTGCCATGGTAGTTAATTTTTCAAGGGAAATGTTGCAATATTTGCGCCCTTATCCCTTTATGTGCACTTTATATTGCTGTTTAGTTCATTTATATGCTCTGCTATAAATATTAATACATTTTTCAGGATTGACTTGACAGGGCTTTAAGTATAACCAGTTAAAGGTGTGAGCATGTAGCTCTTGAAGTTAGACTTCAGGCTTTTAAGTTCCTGAACTGCAGCATCTTTGGTAGCAGCCATTGCCTTGGAGAGACATGACCAGAGCAACATTTTTTTTGTTGGATTTTTTTTCTCCCTCTGTCTGGTGGAAGCCTAAAATACAAATAATATGTGTATATTCAAAGAGAAACATGGAATAGAGGGTCTGACATTATTGCTGGTATTCTTTACTATTCTCTGACTGCATCCCTCTTCTCTTGGGAGAGAAATTCAAGGCACTAAATATGTACACAGGATTTTCTTTCTCTCTCTTTGACAGTGTTCAAGCATTTGACATAATTCCTGTTCTTTTTGGAATGTAAGTGATGCATTGATGTATCATGCTTTTATTTTGCCTAGTGGCTTTTGCTACCTGTCTTCCTGATGTGAGAAGTGAGAAATATGGACATAAGCTTTGTAGTAGAGTATGAACTGTGATTGGTTCTTGGAAGATTTATCAACCATAAGCAAAGATCCTATTGCCTTTCATGAAAGTCCAGACCTTGTAGGCTTATGAATTTCTTACACATATTCATAGCTTAGTTAACTTTCCAGCTTCTTTAAATGAATCTTATCACAACTGTGAGAAGACACATAGTTTGTTCAGGTGTTTGCCCATTTTCCACCAGCCGTGAGGCTCTGGTTTTTTTCTTAGCATCTCCCATCTGTCCCACTGAAACATACTACACAGGAAATCCTAGAAAGGACAGAGATGTCCCTTTTTGAACATTACTCTGGAAAGCAAAAGATTTAGAGCAGAAGGGGATAATAGCCAGGTTGCAAGACTTCAAGCTTGTTATAAAGACTTTGATAGCAGTGTGAGTGAAAGGATAATCTGATTCCAGGATTTTTGGGCAAATGTGGAATCTGTGGATCCCTGTATCCACACTGCTCTCAGCTGTGTTGATATAAAAATATGCTCCCTGACCTGGAGATTAACTTCTCCTTGCATGATTTGTATGTGATGTATCCAAAAGATACAGAAGTGTTTTGAAAACACAGGGTCAATTTATTTCCTGTCCTTTGTTTAGTTTCTCCTTCATGTTACCTCTGCAATTTTCTCTCCTAGGACATTGGTCAATCAGACTGACAATTGAAGTTTATCATATAGGATGTTTCTGTTAGTTCAAGCGAGCTGAGCTCTTACATTCTCTAAAACTAATGGTCTGTATTGAAAACCAGACCTATTGAACTAACTGTGTATCGCTGCTACTTCAAGGAAGGTTACAGAGCTGCTCATATGAAACTTAGCTTTAGTCTTTATTAGATATAGTTTGCCCTTTGGGCATATTGCCTTAGTTATAATGAGATATTACGGAGAACAGAGGAGAAGTTTGTAGAGGGGGAAAATCCCATTTTCTCTCCTTATTTTTCTTGCCTTTTGTTCTGCCTTACTCACACACTCATCCTAAATTGCTAGTATAATCTGTTTTATGCAAGGTTGATCAACGTATCTTCCAAAAGTAGTCTCCTGTCATGTGTTGACTGGAAACTCTAGGTCTGTCTTAATTGATAATTACATACTTGATTTCAAGTAAATGGGAATTACTATATAGTTTCTGTTCTGTGACAAGAAGCATAGAGCAGGGTTTTAAGGCCTAAAATACCCATTGGCCTCTTTAAAATTCTTGGTATTGTAGTAGTTGAGGAAGAATTGTTTAAGATAGCACATGAGAGAAGTGCTGCTTTCCAGTGTTTTAAAATAAAAGCTTTTCTTTATCTGGAAGGTAGAACCCTGTTAATAAAATCCTCATCCGTAATGCTCTTGTCCAAACTAAACAGCCCCAGGGCTCTCAGCGTTTCCTTGTAAGAGAGATGTTCCAGTCCCTGAATCCTCTTCATAGCCTCTGCTAGACACTCTCTAGTAATTCCCTGTCCATCTTGAACTGGGAAGCCCAGCACTGGACACAGTAATCCAGACGTGGTCTCACTGGTGCAGAGTAGCGGGGGAGGAGAACCTCCCTTGAGCTTCTGGACACACACTCTTCTTTATACACCCCAGGAGATCATTGGTGGTCTTGGCCACAAGGGCACATTGCTGTCCCATGGATAACTTGCTGCCCACTAGGACTACCAGTTCCTTCTCTGTGGAGTTGCTTTCCAGCAGGTCAACCCCTCACCTGTACTGCTGCAGGGGGTTATTCCTCCCAGGTGTAGGACTCTACACTTGCTCCTGTTGAACTTCATTAAGTTCCCCTTTGCCCACCTCTCCAGTCTGTCCAGATCTTGATGGATGGCAACACAGCCTGCCAGTGTATCAGCTCCTCCTCCCAGTTTCATATCATCACCGGACTTGCTGAGGATACACTGCATCCCTTCATCCAGGTCATTGATGAAGGTGTTGAATAAGACTGGACCCAGAACTGACCCCGGGGAACACTGCTAGCTACAGGCCACTGATCACCACCCTCTGAGCTTTGTTGTTCAGCCAGTTCCCAACCCATCTCTCTGCTCTTCTAACCCATGCTCCCTGAGCTTACCCACAAGGGTGTTATGGGAGACAGTGTCAAAAGCCTTGCTGAAGTCAAGGCAGACAACATCCACTGCTTTCCCTGCATCTACCCATTCAGTCACACCATCATAGCAGGCTATCAGAGGTCAGACATGACTTCCCTTTGGTAAATCCATGCTGGCATGGTAATGTTGAATGGATGATTGACCTTCATGTATAGTTCTTGGCTTTCACTTACACTGGATAACCTGAGGGAAATGTCTATAAATCAAACTGTGCTTTGATAAAGCGAGCGTTTTTCCAAACTGACAATGTGGATAAATAACAGTGTGAAAGTGTGAAATCCTGGCTGAGGCTAACCCTGTGTGTTTCTCAAAGGTTATTTTCTGAAAAAGAACAGTAACTTCTTAAGTTGCTTTGAACTATGCTGAACATTTGTAAGTCTATTACTCCCTTCCATATATACTAGTAACAATTTTTCCCATCTTATGCTGAAGGTTTGTATTTTGAGGGATGTTGATCTTTTTATATATTGACTGCTTTTACAGAAGTACTAACAAAAGCCATCTCTGGATTTTCACACTTTCATAGCAGGTTTGTTGAACAGGCTTCAGAGATTACATATATAGCAGAAAGTAGGAACAGTCCCTGGCTAGTGTTCACTTAATAAGTATATCTGTATTAGCATCACTTGCTATCATCTGGTTTCTTGGAGAAGGACTTGACAGTTTTAATTCATTCTGTAACAAACCTGTCCCTGAATTCCAGATTACATGAGCTGAGATTTTTCTCTTTTTTATTAGAAGAATCCAATTTAGTTGTGATTGACCTTTGTTATTTCCTTATAGTGGAAGTTATTTGAGTAGCGAGTTTTATCTGAAGCTAATATATTTGATGTGTTTAAGGAGAAATTTATTAGAAAGCTTTGAAAAGGCTACAGAAAAATTATGGATCTGAAACCATCTGAGGAATTTGCTGGTGCATTCTGGTGTAGGTATTTTAAGGCTGCAAGTGACAGCATTTGACTCAATCTGTTTTCCGTAGTTGCTAGAACCAAACACTCATATTTTGCACCCTATGACTGAGTCCTACTTGGATTACTTTTTAGTTATTTATTGTTCCTTGGTTTTCGTCTGGCCTCTTTTCACGTTTAAGAATGAACTGGTTGTGCAGTGCTGGTAATACTGCTGTATGTTACTGTATTATTATTAAAAATAACCTTGTGTCACAAGTTTATATCGGGTTTTTCTTATAAATAAGAAATATTTGCTTCCCTAAAGGGATCAAATTATTTATGTATTTTCAAAGTGTGTGTGTGCTATTAAGTAGTCATGTCACATACCTTTATATAATGGAAGTGAAATGCCATTGAACAGTGTGATGCTGCTTCTGGGAAACTGCTGGAGCTTTAGAAACTTCATTTCATCCAGCTGACTGCTTCAAACTTGGCCAGAACTCCAGAATCAACAGACGTGGTTACTGTCCTGTCCATCCATGCCCTTTCCACCAGCCCCACGAAGGGAATGATACCGTAACTTCTTAATTCTGGATTTAGTAGCATTACAACTGGTAGCGTGTTTCAGATAGTGAAGTTAAAGGTACATTTAGACTTGATGTATGGAAACTTGATATATATTCTTTACGTGACAAAAGTGACTTGTAAAAATTACTGGTACCATCCAGACTGATGCCTTGTCCAGTTATTTGTCTCACTGTAAAAACAGATGTGATAGTGCCGTGCCATTATGCCAAGACAGGCATAGCTCCTCACTAACATACAGAACTTTCAGTCTTTCTGGATATTTTCCTATGTGGAATTAGCATTTTGAAGTGATAGTGACAATACAAATGCTCAGTACTTTCCATGTAGAAATTAGACTATTCCCTCAAGGGAAGCAAAAACAAAACAAACCAAACAAGCCACAACACAAAAACAAACAAAACCCTGGAAGAACTTCCTACTGCAAAGATAGATGCTCATGTTTGAATCCTACAAAGGCTGTGTAAATAAAGCTGGTTTATTTACCTTTATTTGGTTTAACATTTTAATATTTACAGATTTGTTTAAAAGCTGCTCTATTAATAATGTATTAAAATGCCAGCCACCACATCCAGTGTTCTGAACTGTTCATTGGTTTTTTGGCACACTGAAAGAAGATAAGACAGTTGGCTAATCCTGTTGCTGCTTCTTTTCTTTTCTTTTTTTTTTTTGGTAAAAGAATGCAACTTTTAGCATTTTCTGTGGTTTTACTTTAGGGACAGTTGGTAACATGTTTAACTTTGTTAGTGTCCTCAGAGCTCTAACTCCTTTCTGACCATCTTTCTTCAGTGTTTGACTGTAGCTGAAATGCTGGCCTTTGCTTAATTTGCACCTTGCTTGCCTCACCACTGTGATAGATGGCAATGAGATACTGTCAGAAGTAAATCGTTTCTTTCTGAAGTTTTTGAGTGGAATATCTTTAGTGTTTGGATTCAATACTCATTTTTTTTCCTTTGGGAAAAGGTGGTTTACCATATCTAATTCTCAGCGGCTGCTCCTAGACGTCTTCTCAGCAAATAGCTGTGTGCAATTAAAGGATGTCGTCTTACATTTGGACTTATGTGATGCCAAGGAGATGTATTTGCTGTTCCTGTGGGCTGCAAGGACAGCAAATACTTCTGACCTTTCCTTAAACAGCAGCTGGTGATGCTATGTATGAGTGTGTGGCTGGGTTTATCTGTTCTCAGCATGTGTTAAAATCCTGCTGAGAGAGTATCACTCATCCTGACAGTGGTACTCCACTGCCCCAGCCTGCGTGTGAGGGAGGTCACAGAGACTCTCCAGATAAGAAAAGATGGTGAGGTCCAAGGGCTCACCCTCTGGAATAACAACTGAGCTCAAAAAGGGTTTAATATTAACTTGTTAATGAGTTGAAACTCCAAGAAGAGATGAGAGATTTCTAAACTGCCCTGAATAATGAGGTATGTGGGACATGGATGTCTTTACCTCTAGGCTCATATTCTGCCTTCATTTTACATGTACATACTAAAGAGATTGATTTTGATCAGAGCTTGAATGTATAGGAAGCACAAATTAATAATAGATTTGTATGTTTGTTTGTTTCATTAACATAAAAAGGTGATATTTCTTGAGGCCTTGTGAGTAAATACTCAGTTGAGTCTCATGCTCATTTCTGCCTCAAAAGTATTTCCAATTTATTAAATGAAAGCATGTATCATTGTTAGAAGTTTGGATTTTTTTATAAGTGAGAGGAATTTGAATGAAAGCAAATGTGAGATAGAGATAAGCACCCGTAAGTGAGGCAGCAAGGTGGCATCTTTTCAAGAAAGGATAGATTTGAATAGTAAAATCTGCAAAAGGAGTGAAGGAGACATTTCTAGCTGTAATATTTTTTAACCCCTCAGTCTGCAACTTCAAGAGACAGTTGTCTTTCCTGTTATGTTGCCACTTAGGGTGTTATGTTAATACAATCAGCTTGAGAAAGTTATCTGTTGCATGTAAGGTTGGACAGTAATACCCTTCTTCTTTCTGAGCCTCTGAATTTGAACTTTACCCTCGAGCAGAATGTAACCTACTCCAGCTGTAAGCAGCCCAGGTAAAATGGGATCAAGTCTAAAACTGCGTTCCTGAAGCTGCCGCTGAACAGCACTTCATGGCATTTTATTGCACGAGAGCAGCTTTTGGGCTGCTGCATACTTTGTGTCCATGCTCAGAAGTATTTCACAAAAGTCATCAAATTTTATATTCCTTTTGCAGCAATTTGCTTTGTCTCAGTCTTTTGTGCAGTAATACTGTAGACCTCGCAGACCCTGTTAATATCATTACTGTGCTTTACACTTTCCTCTTAAAAATCTTAAAAAACAGACACACACACAAAAACAACGCACAGAAGAAAAACAAACAAACAAAAAACAAACAAAAAAACAACAACAAAACAGAACAAACAAACAATAAAACAGTTGTCTGAACATGAGAAAGAGTAAGAACAGTACAACCTGCCAAAGGACTGGGGAAAAACACAAAGCATAAATAAAATAGGCAAAGTTTAGATGGATATAATAAAAGACAAATTTACATTGTACAGTTTCTGTAAATGTTTTGTGTTCCTGTGGCTAGCACTTTTATACAGAGCTGCTTTTTTTTAAAACTAATAGCAAGTGCTACGCTTAATAGATTTTAAAAATGCTTATGATTCTATAAATCAGCCTTTTCTGCATTCACATTTTTCTATTACAGTACATCCAGAAGAAGGTAAGATGTGAGAAGTAGTTAGGAGTGGAATGGGAAATAGTGTGTCTAGTGTGCCTTCCTGAAGATGAATATTCTCTAAATAAGTAATGAAGGTGAAATGACTGTAACTCACTGTTATAAGTTTGGTTAGTGATAGATTCTGCCACTTGAGCTTAGATTTTTCTGTCTTCAAGTAAAAATGAGCATTGGCAGTGGTCTGGGTTTGGGCTTTTTGTTTTGTTTGTTGGTTTGGAGTTTTTGTTTGGTTTTTTTATGGGAAGGTAGGTTTGGGTTTTGTTGATTGCTAAGCTTGTTTGTTCTTTGTCTTTCAGTTAAACTCTTGTGCTTCTATAGGCTGCTGTATTGGTTCTTCAAATGCTTCTAAAAAGGAGCATTGTCCTGACAGGGTAATTATTTCTTATTACAGTGTACTCCAAGACAAGAGTTGAAATTACAGTTTAAGAGAGGTTGTTATAATTTACTGCATCATATACAACATTGCTAAGCAAAATATTTGTTTATGAATAATGACATTTGGATTTCTGTAGTGATGAACCAATGACAAATAATAGTAGTTGGTCTTTTGTGTGCAAAATTTTTTTCATGCCTTCAATTTTTTATGAAGCCTATCCTCATTTGTCTCTTTCCCCAGTTACTTTTAAAATTAGTTTAAAAGATTAATGTAAAACTGACTACTGCCGTGACCTATATTCTTGATCAGTTTTCTGACAATATCCTCTTTTTTTAGTTACTTAAGCAAAAACGTGGGAGAATGTATCTGTAGAGACATTAGTTAAATATTGCAGTTGTTGATTATTATTTTTCTCCTGTTGCTATGCAGCTGATAGAGTGAGTGGGCATTTCAGACAACCCCGGGTCAGTCTTTGCTTCAGACTCATCTACATGCTGTAGGGAAAAAATAGTAATATAGTAAACATGTAAAGGTAGTTAAATGCTGTGAGAGAGTGGTGGCTGTGTTTAACATCCTACTAATAGACAGGGCTGCACCCAAGTGTTAGAAACATTTCATATGCAGTAGATATAAGTCATGTATCCATATTTGGTTGATGGCCAGCAATAAGCATAGAGAGTTCTTATTGTGGAGGTACCTGTTATCCATTTAAATATAAGGGGTACATATTGCCATACATACAGGATCTTCAGCTAAATATGTCACATAATGAGAGAGCCAGGCAGCTTTCATTAGAAAAGTCTGGGAAAAACAAAAGCTGTGTCAATAACAGCATGTCCCTTATGTTGTGTGCTCATGAGGTGGGCATGCAGTGACCAAAAGTCCCCAGGGCATCAGGTGCCATCTATTTATTTTACTTTTTTCCCTCTCACTTGATATTTTGAGTTGGTTGATCTACATAAACACAGCAAATAATAATTTAATGTCAATGAAATAGAGGTTTCTAATATCATTGCTGACTCAGTTGTCTTGTCAGCTTTAGCAGAGCTACTCCATTTCAGATGGGTGGTGGACTGCCAGCTGGGGGAAGGACAGCATTCTGGGGTGTGTTGGGGTGTCCCAAGATGCCAGAAGTGCTGTTTGATGCTTTCTGTTGTCATTCAGCAGAGGTACTGAATGACCACAGTTTCTGTTGCTTTTCATACCTAAGTGAAAATGCTGTTGGTTCTTGAAAGTTACCCAAAGCATTGACTGTGGGAAGGACAGAAGGCTGTTGT
The DNA here is from genome assembly GCA_027560015.1 of Chloroceryle amazona. Lineage (NCBI taxonomy): Eukaryota > Metazoa > Chordata > Aves > Coraciiformes > Cerylidae > Chloroceryle > Chloroceryle amazona. The sequence goes on along the minus strand of JANHFX010007208.1, from coordinate 122,785 downwards.
CCATGTAATAGTGATGCTGGTGCTGAGTGCTGGTGCATTTAGCGTTACGTCCAGCCTTATTGCCATCAGTGTTCCTGGTTCTTCCAACTTGTTTCGGTGTGTTTATGCTCTGTAATCCCATGGGCATTAACAATAATGTTACTGAAAGAGGGGGAAGGCAATTGAGGAGTAGGATGATCATAGCATAAGCATAAATCATAATCATAAGTATAAATCATAAGCATATCTTATCATTAGAATAAATCTGTCACTGCTGTGCTCTTGCACAGCAGTGATAGATTTATGGCCATGCTCTTTCCTTGCAGTTGGATCTCTGGTAGGGAGAAACACAGGTCACATTCAGTTCTTGCACAGCAGAGCAGTGCCAGCTGCAAAGTGTCTGGAGAGAAGGAGGAGACTCCAGAAGCAGAAAAGCTGATCTGCTAGGGTGGCAAAGGAGAAAATCGCCATTACTGTCGAGATTTCAGAGCTGCTGCCTTTTCCTCTGTGAATCCTTGGGAGTTATGCTGCTGCAGGCAGTCTGGGAGTGAAGGTCAGTCTGAGCATGTGGCTCCTTGTCAGATGGTAGCTTATCCCTTCTCTAGCATGTGGGAGAGTGATCAGGCTTCTGATGCTATACCTGGTGTGAAGTGACAAGAAGGAATAAATCTGCATTTCAACATGTTAAACAACAGCTCATAGGGTATCTGGGTACTTGGGTTTAGAAGGACAGGAAGGAGGATCTGGGGAACTACAGGCCTGTCAGCCTGGCCTCAGTTCCAGGGAAGATTATGGAACAGTTCATGTTGGGGGTGATCACACGGCAAGTGCAGGACAACAGGGGGATCAGGCCCAGCCAACATGGGTTCCTGAAGGGCAAGTCCTGTTTAACCAACCTGACCTCCTTCTACGATCAGGTGACCTGCCTAGTGGATGAGGGAAGAGGGGTGGCTGTTGTCCACCTGGACTTCAGTCAGGCATCTGACCCCGTTTCCAACAGCATTCTGCCAGAGAAGCTGGCGGCTCATGGCTTGGACAGGAGGACTCTTCCCTGGGTTAGAAACTGGGTGGATGGCCGGGCCCAGAGACTGGGGGTAGATGGAGCTAAGTCCAGCTGGCGAGCAGTCACAAGCGGTGTCCCTCAGGGCTCAGATGTGGGACCAGTCTTGTTTAATATCTTTATCGATGGCCTGGATGAGGGGATGGAATGGGCCCTCAGTAAATGTGCAGATGACACGAAATTCAGTGGGAGTGTCGATCTGCTGGAGGGTAGGAGGGCTCTGCAGAGGGATCTGGACAGGCTGGAGCGATGGGCTGAGGTCAGTGGGTTGAGGTTTAACAAGGCCAAGTGCCGGGTCCTGCCCTTCGGTCCAACAACCCCAGGCAGTGCTCCAGGCTTGGGGAGGAGTGGCTGGAGAGCTGCCTGGCGGAAAGGGACCTGGGGGTGCTGGGGGACGGCCAGCTG
>JANHFX010007208.1:94086-121241 GCA_027560015.1 Chloroceryle amazona | reverse complement strand
CTGAGATGCTGGAGCAGGTCCAGAGAAGGGCAACGAAGCCGGCGAGGGGTCTGGAAAGCACGGCTGATGAGGAGAGGCTGAGGGAACTGGGGTTGTTTAGTCTAGAGAAGGGGAGTCTGAGAGGAGACCTTACTGATCTCTACGACTACCTGAAAGGAGGTTGTAGCGAGGCTGGTGTTGGTCTCTTCTCCCAAGTTACTAATGATAAAACGAGAGGAGTTGGCCTCAGGTTGTGTCTGGAGAGGTTTAGATCAGATATTGGGAAGAAATTCTTCTCTGAGAGAGTGGTTGGGCACTGGAACAGGCTGCCCAGGGAGGCAGTGGAGTCATCATCCCTGAAGGTATTTAAAAAACAAGTGGACGTAGCACTTGATGCTCTGGTCTGATGGATGAAGGTTGGACTCGATGATCCCAGGGGTCCTTTCCAACCCTAATGATTCTATGATTCTATGATTTAAGAACCTAACAAGATTAGAGATTTTACCCTATTTGATTATCTCTCATGCACACCCTCGTGAACCACCCTCAGCCCAGCATCATGGTTATTATATCCTGACTTTCCTTCTTGTTGGGCAGACTGCTGCTGACTGGGAAGGTTGGGCAGAAAGTCCCGTTTGTTCATGCTCTGTAGTTGCTCAGTTACCAGTCTTTAGCATTACCAGCCAAGGTCCCCGGGCATTTTGTGAGGTTTGCCTACATAGATGTCCCCCTATTTCTAGGGTCTTCCTGCACTACCAGCATCGTCCCTCTACTCAGGATGATTGCCACCTTCATTCCATGCTGGAAGCCCATTTCTCCCATCTTAAATACACTGTGTAAAGCTTCTGAATTTGTAATTCCCTCTCACTTCTCTCTGTTAATAGGAGGATTCAGGACATGTTGATTTTGTTTAATCCTAGTGTTATCAAAATTTACCGGCCCTTACTGATACAGAGAGCAAGTAAAAGGCTTTTGCTTGAGAGTCCAAAATGTCTCTCACACATTCATGCACACTCCTGCATGATTATGTGCTCTCAGTGTGCGCCATTTAAACCTTTTTAAGGACCTTATGCTGCTTGGTGTACAAATGTACTGAGAGCTGATGGTATCTCATGGAAAAATTTTCTTTTGCTGCGCGCAGTCTTGCACAGCCTAGATGGAACCCAGTCAACAAGTGGGCACAGTTGATCAGCTGGGATATAATTCTTCTCATACTGGACAGTTTGTCAGTCTGAGTACGATCCTGTAACAAATTGTACCTTTTAGAATAATATGATTTCTTTGCATTAGCAGGTCAATTCCAAACTGATTCTATCTGGCTTAATGGAGCATGGGAACATTTCTCGAAGTGCTTGTCTGATAACAGGGGAGATGGATGGTTTGTGGGAGAAACTGCTGTTGTTGCAAGAGAAGCTCAGTTTGTCCTCAGTCTCTCTCGTCCTGCCCTTCTCAGCCCCTATTGGGGCATGAGGAAACTGTTATTCTGTGCTGGAGCACTTGAGCTCAGGGTCAAATTCCAGGTGGCTTTTGGCATTTGTTGGTTAATCTGAGCAAGAGTTTCAGAACCACTCTGTTCCCTTATCAGCCCTGCATTTGTGTATCTGCTGTAGTTTGGAGATGCTGATGGTCGCACTGCATGGGGCCAGGGCTGACAGCAAAAAGAAGAGCAGTGTAGGTCAAGACACAGGAATAGAAAGGATGGATGAAGGGCAGATGGCCACGGACCATGTTACTGCTAGAGCACTCTAGAAATGTGTGGAGACATGAGCATTTGAAAAGTTGGAAGTGAGAATTCTGTCTCTTTTGGAAGGCAGATGTTACAGTCAAGAATGAGCAAAAGCACAGGTTAATTTATATTGCATTACCGAGTAAGAATAAAACAGCAGCAGGACTCTTTTTAGCCATGGAGTACTTGATGGTAGGACACTGTCTAAACTTCATGGTGTGCCCCACACTCCTGATCTCTTGATGCTGAAGACCAGAAAGCCTTTCTGAGCACCCTGTAGCTCCCCATGTGCTCTGGATTTTCCTAATTTCACTGAGGGATGTGACCAATTTTACATGCAATCTCATAACAAACACATATACAGCTTGGAATGACATATTGACTATGATAATGACATATAATAAGAGGGCTTGGTGTGAATTTTGCTGAGGAGTATAGTTTCAGGCACATTATGTAGCAGCCAGGGTAGTGCAATGTAATGGTTATGTGGATGTGGAGAATGTCATAATTCAACAGCCAGTCACCTTCAGAAAGCTCTTTGTCACCACCACGTTACGATTGTTTAGAATAGAGATCATCGCCTGCTGAAATGGTCATTTAAAAGACATTGCCTCACTTCACAGGCACCATTGTTAAAATATGTATGTGCAGAAATATATTGTGATCACTGCTTTACCTTATCTACTTGCAATGGGATGTGTATGCACATCTGTAACAAAGGCAGATGGGCATAAAGTACAACATTGTCTTCTGAGGGTTTTCCATTGAAAGGTGGTGATGTTCTCTAGGTCTCACCAACCCCCTTCCATATTCAGTGGTTCTCTGAATATTAAATAAGGACCAAGCTACAGAGCACAGAAAGTACCTGGAGTCTTTACCACAGAGCGGAGGAAAAATAAGGAGGCTCAGTGACTCCGAAGTCTTCAGCAGCATGGGTTGTAGAGAAATAACTGGCATTGGGTAAAGCAGTGGTGCCTTGAAAATCCAGCTCAGAACCTGCAAGCTCCTCACACTTAAGGAGTCACTTACCTGTGTTTCCCTCTAAAGGGGAGAGATTACTGTAACTGGCTCTGCAAGAAGTTACCACCAAACACTACATAAAGGTGAGTTGCTCTACTGCAGCATGTTCTGTGGGTTGTTTGTCCAGCCAGATGGAAATACTTCTTCACTGTGAGGGTAACAGAGCGCTGGAGCAGGTTGCCCAGAGAGGGAATGGAATCTTTGGAGACTTTCAAAAGCCTCCTGGACTTGTTCCTGTGTGATCTGCTGTAGGTGATCCTGCTCTGGCAGGGGGGTTGGACCCGATGATATTTAGAGATCCCTTCCAGCCCCTACCTTATGTGTTACTGTGAGGACAGAAGTTCTGATGATAGTTTTTATTTAGGACCAGAAGCAATCAACTCCTCTCTTGGGTCATACCTGCATCTGGAGTAACTGGGCTTAATTAACTACATTGGTATGTAATTCCACTGCTGGGGGATAGGGGGTATTTCTTATTTCTCTTTTCTCTACATATTCATGCAGTTGCAGCAGCTCTAGATGGTTTCTCCAGCCTGCTGTAAGGCAAGGAAGACATGCTGTTGTGTGACAAAGATGTGCATTGAGCTTGAGCTTCCTGACTTTAGCAGAAGTCTGGACCAAGTTAATGCATCTGGGGTGCTTTTACATCCATGACCAAGGAGTGTAATTGTAGGCTGCTCTTTTGGCTCTCTCTCTTCCTGTTTTTTTGTTTTTTTTTTTTCCTGCCCTTTACTTGGGATTGACTACAATTTTTGCTTTTCTACAATAGAGTAATGTCAAAACCAGTATCACCAAAATGCCCTATGTGTGTACCTCACAGATGCACCAGTCCTGATGATACAGAGCAGGGTTAGCAAATTGAAAAGTTATGGTCAGGATTTGGGCTGTGAATAAACTTTGCTTAAGTGCAACCAAGTTCTAGAGAGATGCAGTTTTACACCAGTACTACAGGGAACCTGGTGTTGCAAGTTGTAAGGTCTCTTCCTGACTGTTCATAGGTAGAGCTGGAGAAGAGCTCCCAGGTAATCAGACCTTGAAAGAAAAGATCTAGTAGTCTTATACAAGTGTTTTTAGCATTGCACCACCGTTATTGTAGTGCTCAACAAAAGGTTCTATGCCGTATATTTTCAGTAAAGCAAAATGTGAGGAGTTAAAAGTTTCTGCTGAATTGTGTTTGCTGTGATTATACTCTCCCCAGATCATTAGTATTCGTCTGTGTCCCAAACCAGTTTTTTTATATTGTAATAATATGATCTTGAAATATGCCTTAATTTGAAGAGACTGTAATAACACTGTGAGAATTACTTAGTGAAAAATATGTTCTGTCATTAGTAATTGATAGTTTATAGAATTAATCCTACTTCCATCATAATCACTGGTATATTTAAATAGGTGATATAGCTCCATGTTCAATTATATTGAAACCATGACCCTCAAACACAATAGGTCAGCTGGGAACATCAGTGCCTGTTTGCATTTCTTTTAATAAGGCCCGGTCAGTCACTTTAATATGCAGAATTAATGCCATTAAATAAGACCAGAATTAATAGGTCAAGGACTGATTTAATCTATTTGGTGATGACTTCTCTGTATTAAAAGAAGCTCAGATGTGGAACAACAACTGTTGCTGATTGAGTAGTATCTATGAAAAAAATGACATATGCTGTGAAAACCTGGAATGCTTTATTTGGCTTTGTTCAATGTTTTTCAGTAATAGTTAAACTGCAGGTTGAATGGGAGTTCAGTTCTAAAAGTAGGAAAGCGGAATATTAAGAATACTGTGATATTTGCTTATTTTGCACGTCAATAGGTCAGGATTAGTATCTAATCACTTCAAAAATATGATTCCAAAACCTGCACTTACTACTATTCTGCTGCTGCTGTCATGTAGAGTGTGCATGAAGCTGCTCAGTGGTAGTGCATCTAAACTGTGTTGAGCATTCAGCACTAAAGGTGGATTGTTCATCAAACTAGGGGCAAAACTGCATCATCAGCCAAAGCTCCATCTGGCTTCTCCTCAACAGCAGTCCTGGAAGTGAACTATATGCAGATAAATATTCTTCATTTCCTGGCCTGATACCCATTTCATAACCTTACACAGAACACCTTCATTTCCTGACATTTTTCCTAAAACTGTATTTCTGCCTATTTTCATACCATTTGATGGTGGTTGTCTGCTTACCTGTCTACTCAGTAAGGAATCCAACATGCAAAAGCTGCCTGCTTTTGAAACCTTCTCGTTGTGGCAAACTCATGAGGCCCCAGTTGGCATCTCATCACTCATTGTCATTACAATGGCAGGTAACTGTAGAGAGGAACTGGAGGAACTTTCAGGCAGCTACTCTTGGAAAGTTTCTGGAGTGGCTGACTCGTAGCCAAGCACTGCCGGTGGTGTCTGAAAATGCAGGTTAGGGACGATCAAGAGCCTGTAATACAGAGTAGGAGGGAAAGATTCTTACTGCACAAGTCTAGTCGAAAAATAAACAGGGCTTAATGGGCTGCAGTGGGCTAGGAAAAGCTTATGGAATGCCATGGTTGCAGAGGCAGTATGGATTCATCAGTCTTAGTAAACCAGCAGCAGCTTTGTTAGCCATCAGAAATCCCCTACTGACTAGACAGGCTTACTGCAGAGATCCAAGTGTAGTGTGCTGCACAAGGGAAAGTGAGCTGGAGAGGACAGGGGAAGTGATTGCATTTTTGCCCACAAGACATGTTAAGATTTCAAGCTCTTTTTAGAAGCAGATAGCAGATTACTAACAAATCCAGCTTTGGAGAAACAGTACCAACTTCCTGTGCACCCCTTAGAAGAGTAATCCAGGTTGATGTAAAGGTGGAAGCAATTTATTGCTGGCTTTTAAACCACATGGCAAGGATAACCCGCCCCATCATTCTTGCTTTCCCCTGGGTGAGCAGAATTAGCATTGGTGAGGTGTCATGACATAAATTTTTCACCTGCCCCTGAAAAGCCTGCCATCATGAACCACTTGGACCAGAGGAATTGCAGTAGAGAAATGGCAGTGGTCCCTACAACTCTCTGTCATGGTTGTTGGTACATGAGGCAACATGTTGGAGAGGCAATTCACTGTATTTGCCATCTCTAATGTTTTATTCCAACTGTGAGAAAATCTGTGTACAGCCAGGGAGCAGTCACTACGCTCTGTGGCTAATTCCACTCATCACATACACTGTGTCATACCCTCCTAAGTTACTCAAAGTACTGGGCTGTTGGTTGAAACCCAAAAGATGTGGAGTCGTTGTTCGACATCACTCTCTGACTCCAGCAGACAAAGAAATGCCAATCTTGTGGGGTTTAGCAATGGTATAGGTGATGCGGAAAGTTCAAGATGTTTCTCTGCTGCATCTGCTGGAGGGAAAAAAATAACCCCACAACAAACCCTAAAATACGATATATTTTCATGAACCGAGAAGGAACATGAAGATAACTTATCTAACTTAGTCCTTGATTGAGAACTTCCTTCAGTCCTGTACTGAGGTCACAGAAGAAGATGCAATGCCACAGCAAGAAAAGGAATGAAATCTCAACTTACCCTTTTCCAATCCTGTGGTATATGAATGTGCTGCTTCAGGGAAAGGCATGGCAGAGGAAGCACTTTAGGATATAGTGCTGGTGTCCAATGGCTCTTTATAACAGCCAGACATGCAAAAAAGTCTGGCAGCCTTGTGCTAAGTTGTAGCTACCCTGCATTCTGCTCACTGTAAGCTTGTTTTCCAGAGTTCCTTAATAGAGAAATTGTAATACCTTCCTGCAGTCAGCAAGATCTCTCTGCAGGAAATGTGCTGAGGCTTTCAGTTGGCAAATCAAACAAGAAATTCATATGTGACCAAGGCCACTGTCAGAAGACATTGTGGGCAGGAAAGTGGGGAAGATTTGTAAAGATGTGCTAGAAGAAATTGAAGTCATTTAAATCACTATATATTTAACATAATTTTCCCAAAGGCTGTGAAAACACTGAATCATTTCACATCAAGTTTACTCATTATGTTGGTTATCGGTAATGCCATGTTTAATTTACTGGAAATTAAGTGCTCTGAGAAAAGTTGTAATTTTCACATTCATGTAATCTTGTTTTTTATCATAGATATATAAATACATAAAAATTGCAGTGCAGGCATTGACTAATACATACAATAGTCTTAGATACTTCTTGATACACAGGCAATGTCTTCTTACTAAAAATTTATAATGAAAACATCTCATAAGTACATGTTTTAGTTCTAATTGCCTGTATTTTCAACATCTTCTTTGAAAATACATAAAAGAAAATAGAAATTAGAACGTCGTTTTACACTCCTTGGTAATCTGGCAATGAACAAAGAGAAAAAAGATAAGAGTTGTGTGACTCTAGGTACATATCCTCTTGTTCTTTCATAACATTGGGGAATTTTTGTAGGGTTTGCGGAGATTTTAAGACCACAGAACAGTGTTATAAAATTAAGGATGTGTTTAGCTTGTGTGCTTTTTACCTCCAGAACTTCCTCTTTAGGTTTCAGTGTATCTATGACAGTATGATTCCTGAAGGGTTCTTGTTTTGAAATCTGTGCCATGTGATTTCTCCTTATCCTGGCTGAAATTACGAAGTAGGACATTATTGCTGCAGTTCCTTTTCTTTCATCATCAACCAGCTCGAAGCGCAGAAGAGATCCCTGAGTGCCTGTGGAACTGTGCAAACAGAAGTGTGTGCAGTGCAGAGAGCTTGGGGCACAGCGGGCAGCTCTTCCCCTCACCCTCAAATCCTCAACCAGTGCAAGGCTGAGGATCCTGAGAGGCGACGAGGACTCAGTGTTGGCCCTGCCACTAGTTCACCTCAGATCCTTCCTGACACTGCAGTTTCAGGTTGAGATGTCTCACAATAGAAAAATATAGAGCATTGCTTTAAAGTAGGAGGGCTGAAAATGAATGAAAAAATATTACCTGAGGCGTCATCTTCTGAAAGTAATTACCTCCTGACCCTATTAGGAGTCAGCTGTAAAATACTGGGTTTAATGTTAAGATTTTTGTGCATATACATTGGTCTTCCCTCAAATAACACCTAATAATCGTAGCTGTTCAAACCTGAAATCACTGAAGGAGGAATGATCAAACGCATTAACTGCTTGGAAACCCTGTGCTTCATAGCTATTAAGTTGTCGTAGTTAAATATATTTAATGGTTTTGCTGGCTATAAAATTTTGTCTGTCTAAAGAAGCTTGCCCTTTTTGTAGAATCTTTGCAGAGATCCCAGCTGACCTCTGTCCACTTGAAGTTCAGGGGATAAACGTCTTTTATGGTTGGGATGGCCATAGTTGTGTAGCAGCTATTTAGATATCACCGATGGGAGGGTTCCTTAAGGTTCACATACACCATAAATCCACCCTATCTTGGCATTGCAGACATTTGCCCAGCAACGTACTGAAAATTTTACAGTGTTCCTCTCTGGGAGCCAGCCACTATAAGCGAGTTACGTGTTCATTTCTCCAGGGGAGAGTGAACAACCTTAACGTGGCTCTGGATAGCAGTTTCATTTTCAGAATGATGCCTCTTTACCTTTTGAAGTTTCTTCTGTACATATCTTTGAAGCAGATATGAAACCATTCAAATTGTGTTTTATAATCTGCCTTTGTGAAAATGTTAGTAAATATATCTCTCTTCTAAGGCCATGAGAAGTCCCTAGTATTCATACTATATACTTATTACAGCCACTATACTTACCAGTAGATCCTGGTGTCTTCTCTTTTTATCTTCTTTTTTTTTTACCTCAACTCTTACACACCATTTTCGTTCAGATAGCTGAAGACTCTTGCATGCACAGGGGAGGTTGGGTGTAAAAAAGTATGTGCTAAAGGAAATCTGGGGATCTTGGGACTAGGTAGGTGCTGATATTACTTATTTTCACTCATAGACCACTGATGAGAATTAAATTGGGGTCAGCCATGGGCATAATGATTTATTTGATATCATTGGTGTTGAGAGTATACAATTAATGCCTGATCTCAGTTGTCTCCAAGCAGCAGAGCAGATAGCATTATCTTTGCAGGTTCAGCAATGAAAGCTGATCTGCTCTAGCACCTGAGGGGGAGAAAAACAGTTTCAAAGCATGCCTACAAACTGCGTACGGAGTGGTGGGAGTCTGCTTGGGTCTGTAATTCATTAAATTATCATGATGTATCTTAAACTTGTTTGTTTTCTCCTTTAGCTCCCAGTTTCTCAAATCTTTTCCTCTGGTAGCTGTAAATGTATCCCTAAGTGGTTAGCTCTCTCATTTCCAGCCTCAGTGGAATCATTCCTGCTTTATAGCGGTTCGTTATTGTGTGAAATGAACAGAAAAGGTGAGCTTGAGTAGCACCTCCACTTCTGAGGTAATATCCAGGAATATTTACAGCCAGCAGCCGAGTCCAGTGTCAGAATTGATGCTCACACCATAGAGGTGCACTTTCCCCCATCTTTTCCATAGTCTCCGCTGTTGGCCTTTCAGTAGAAGTGCAGTGTTTCTCAGGATGCTCAGCCAGTACAATGAGATTTCTCTTTCTATCTTTTCCTCATACCTCCTAGGATTATGTCTGCATTTCTCTGTGGCACAGTAGGTGCTAGCTCATGGTCATCCTGGTATTGAATCATTTACCCAAAGAGTTCTGCACGCAAAACATGCTTAATTCATCAAAATATACAACAATATTGGTACTAAGCTGAATCCTTACACTTAGGACCTCTTTCACATCCCTTTTGCCAGGCATGAATACCTTTGTGGGTGGATTATTCTCATGTATTTTAAAAGATCAGGTGCACAAAACATTGCAGCTGTGGAGCACCATTGCAAATTAGCACTTCATAGGTTTTTGGTTTCCATAATGTGTTTGCAATTGTAGGTCATTTCCATGGACAAATTTTACTCTTTAAATTTAAAAACTGTTCTTTGTTCTTCATATAGAAATTATTTAAGTATAAATCACATTATTATTATTATCAGCGCAGTGTTAACCATAGAGAATAGTTGAAACTTCTTCCCACACAAACTATGCCAAGTCCATGGAGAAAGGATTTGGAGTGCCATAAGAGTATACACCTGAAGCTTGTATTAGACGAGCACTTAAGCACTTGCTGTGAGCACCTCCCACATGTTGCTTTGAAAATACACTCATCAGTTTAGTCAGAAGCAAATAGTGTGTTTCGAACTATTGAGGCAGTGATGGATTAACAGTTGGACTTGATGATCTCGAAGGTTTCTTCTGACCAGAATGATTCTATGATTCTGCTTTTCTTTCCATCTGTCTTGCTAATATTCTCCCCAACATGCTGCTCCTGCCCTGGTACAGGTCAGTGACGTGAATTCTAGTGCTGTGTGATTGTGCAGAGGAGGAAGGGTATGAAATTGCATTTACAAGTTTACAACACTGCCATTTGTCTTGTACCTATGTCAAATGTTTTAAAATTGAACTCTAATGTGAATTATAAGGCTCATGCTGCTGTAGAATAATTCAGGCTTGTTTATGTTTGGGGTTCGTTTGCCAGAAAGTCACAGATCTATCAGAATGTTGTAGAGAATACAACTTGCCAGCCTGTATAATTTGCATGGCAGCTTTCCCCCTTTCAAGGTTCATGTTGTTTATGCAGGAATGTACTTTAAATTGTAATTTGATACAGGCTTGTTTTTATCTCAGTGTTAAGGTACGGTTTTGGTGTGGAGAGGTTTTCTCTCCATCTCCACTTCAAGATCTAATACAATATTCAGATGCTGTGTGGAACCTGTGTTTCAATTTGGCTGATGATTTGAAAAATATGGAAAATGTTCAGTGCTGTGTAAACAAATATTTTAAATTCTGCTAGGCCTCATGCAAAGGTGAGGAGATGAGTGTTAGGAATGCTGAGTTTAAAAAACAAACCCTGAATTAGGTTTTTTTTGGTAGGTCCAGACATAGCTTTGTGAAATATCAAGGAAACTTCAATAACGCAGGAGTCTTGAAGAGGCATCCTGGAGAATTTGGAAAATCAAAATAGATGTAGAAGCCCTTGCTGTACGGTGCAGGGAGGAACAAAGATGCTGTTGTGCTGCTGAAATAGTATTTTGGTTGTTACTGCTTCAAAGGAACATGAAAGCATGGCTGGGTTAGCAGGGGTGGGCAAACACTGTGGAATGAGAAGTATCAAGGAATTGCTGTGGTTACACTCTGGTTGCCACTGTTGTTCATACATCATATGGTATTTGCATTTTTAGAGTATCTTGTTTGAAAACCAGAAGCATTATATGGGCAGATGTAGGTGCAGCATGTTCATTTAATTTAATGTAGCCCACTCCACCTGAATGAGCCAAGATTATTGTTCTGCTCTAGAAGTTGTTCATTTTATTCTGTCATGAGTTGACATGGTCTAACAAGAGAGATGTACATGTGTCATGTAGAAAGCTTGTCAGGATGAGTTGTGAGAAAAGAGGAATTTGGTTTACTTCCATTAGTCTTCAAAGGGGTGGAACAGAATCACTAACATGAAGGTTAGAGCCGCAAAGATGATTGAGTGGAACATCTGCCTTTTGAGGCAAGGCTGAGGGAGATGGGAGGAGTCTCTAATTTGGAGGAGACTGAGGGGTGACCTCATTAACATTTATATATAGGTAAAAAGTGAGCGTCAGGAGGATGGAGCAGTGATCTGCTCAGTGATGCCCAATGATAGGACAAGGGGCAACAGGGGTAAGCTGGAACATAGGAGGTTCCATGTAAATGTAAGGAGAAACTTTTTCATGGTGAGGGTGACAGAACAGTGGAACAGGCTGTCCAGGGGTGTTGTGGAGTCTCCTTCTCTGGAGACATTCAAAACCCAGCTGGACACATTCCTGTGTGACCTACTCTAGGTGATCCTGCTCTGGCAGGGGGGTTGGACTGGATGATCTTCCGAGGTCCCTTCCAGACCTTAATGTTCTGTGGAAATTAGCTGAACATGTGACAGACATTTTCTTGTCTACCAAGGAAAATTCCTGCGAGTATGTTTGAGTTTGATACTTGTATGTGTCCATGGCAAAAGGAATACAGAAGCAGAGAGAGGGAACAATTTATTAACATGCCTTTTGGTCTGTGAAAGACACTCGTAGAACTTCAGTGCTAAAGTCTACCCATTGTTCTTTTGTCATAGCTGCAGCATTTCCTATGTTCCCCAGTGTTTGGCCTTGTGATGACCTCAGTAGTATCACGCGTTTGGATTTTATTGTTGTTGTAGTTCTGAAGTTTTTTTCATAATTGGATGTTGTATACATAACATTACTATTATGTAGAGAAAAAATACAGGAGGTTTTATTCAAGGTTTTTTGTCTTTTGGGGTTTGTATTAAAAAATATATATTTTTAGATTTTTTTGAGTGTGATTTTCTTAGTGCAGCCTCTTTTAAAAAAGTCCTTGGTAAGAAGCAGATTAATAGAAGAGCTTTCATCATATGAGAATGAAATGACTTGTTTGTTTTAGGCTTGTAATTATTCTTACTGGTGGTTTTATAGTTGTAACTGATTTGTAAGCTTTAATAATCATAGTATGCAATCACACCTTGCAGCATTTTATGTATGAATCCATCTTTGTATATCAGCACACTTAATGTGGTTGTATTTTTCATGGTTTAATTAAAACTATTAATTAACATGATTTCAGATTGCTCTTTCTGACAGCCTGCGGATAGATGTAACAAGGATCAAACAGTTGTCTTCTGAGAATGCTGAAATTTACAGTGAAATTTGTTCAGCTGTAACAGCTCGGGTGGTTTGTGGGATTTTGAAAACCAGTGTGTGTGACTTCACTCTCAGTTATAGTCACTTTGTAAAATTACTTCTGTCCGGCATGTGGGCAGTCAGTATTCTGTTTCACTGAAAAATAAAATGAGTATCTCTCCCTCTCTATTCGTGAGGAAAAAGCAGCCTGAACTACTTACTGTCTATAATATATTCATTCATTACAAAGCACATAGGCAGTGTGGAAATCCCCCAAGTATCCCTGCTGAATGCTTGCTTTCCACTTTCTCTACATGATGACTTAAAGAAAAAAATAAAATTGTATTATATTCTCTTGTTATATTTGAGCTGTGGAAGAAGTTCAAATTCTTTCCATGTCAAGACCACTTTGACCTCATAAATGTGCATCTAGAGTTTCTAACAGAAGCAGGAATACCATATTCCTGTAACCTTGAAAGGTTTATGAGGGAACATGGGCAGGTTGGGCATTGGAGGGAGGGCAGAAACAAAGTTCCCCAAGTTCCTGAACTAGCACCAGGCCCGAGTCACTTGGACAGTGTGTCACAGGTACTGGTGCTGTGGCACAGAGTGGGAGGTTGGACCTTTTGGAAGCTTTATGGGAGAAGAGGTAGGAGAGCAATAGTGGCAAAGGGCTTGTGTAAGGCATCCAGGTGCTGCGCACAGTCGCACAGACCTAAGGGTGGAACTGAAATCCCAGCAAACATTTCAGAATGATTGAGACAATAGGGAAAACCACCCTTTATTGAAGTGAGCAAGCATGTTTAAACCCTGGTTTCTGGAATGAAATACCAAAATCATCCAGACTTTAAAGTAATATTTTTTTTTTTTAATTAAAATGTCTATGTGACACTTAAATGTCCATGGAAATTAATGCTATTACAAAACCTCGGTAGCCTTAAAATAATTAATCCTTGCCAGTAGCAAAGGCTTAGAATCACACTGTGATTTGGTAAAATAGACTCTACAGAAAGATTGTCCTTCTTTTTGACTATTCCACTTATTGTTTTATCAGTCAGAGCCACATTTTTTACATTACAGTCAGTGTCCTTAAATGATCACCCCTTAGCCCGCTAAAGAGAACTTACAGTATTTCCTTATTCAATGCTGTAATAAGGAAAAAAAGAAAGTAATAGAAACATGTTAACACCGGTCACTCAGAATTTGTGATATTTAATAATCTCATGTAGTTGAGCTAGAGGTTCTGGATATTGGGGGTTTCTTCATTTGTTGCTTATGGCTAAGGCAGGCAAGTACATACGTATACGTGTTTGTAGCTGGAAAAAGGTGTGGATTTTGATGCTACCTTATCTCCTGCTTCTTGTCCTGCAAAGAATAATTGGTTCTGACTGTTCACAGGCTTAATGAGTGATTTCACTTAATATTTATATTACTAATTTCTAGTTACTTTTCCTGGGAAGACTCTCTGATTCAACTAATGAAATATTTTTCTCTACATTTGATTTCAGTATTCATTTTGTTAGGTATGACGAGAGGAAAAAAGGCCTACACAAGGGCCATAGGACTCCAATTTTTCATTTAAGTAGGGATGATATCAGAGGATCTGTTTTTCCAAGGATAAATATGAAAAAGTATTGTATATTATCTATGAATAATAATATACTATATATAATACACCATATGTTCCTTAACTTTTAAGTAGTGTGAGCATCAGGTTTGCTAACGATGAAGAATTCATTGTAAGAAAATAACTTAGCACTGTTGGATTATACAACAGTTTCCCCCAATAATGTGACCTAAGAAGAAATTACACTTCTCACAGATAGCAGAAAAGTTGCACTGCACACAAATGAGATTCATTAAAGAGAGATGCATGAAAGGAATGGAATTAGTATAAAAATATGCTTTGCTGATCATCTAATTGCACAGTGAGGGTGACAGAGCAGTGGAACAGACTTCCCAGGGAGGTTGTGGAGTCTCCCTCTCTGGAGACGGTCAAGACCCGCCTGGATGCATTCCTGTGTGACCTAGTGTAGGTGATCCTGCTCTGCCAGGGGGGTACTGGATGATCTTTCGACGTCCCTTCCAGCCCTTAACATTCTAGGATTCTATGATATAAAATATCAGGGCATGGCCTGAAGCTGCGCCAGGGGAGGTTTAGGTTGGATATCAGGAAGCACTTCCTTACGGAAAGGGTCGTCAGGCACTGGAATGGCCTGCCGCCGAAGGTGGTGGAGTTGCCATCCCTTGTGGTGTTTAAGGAAAGATTGCATGAGGCACTTAGTGACATGCTCTAGCTAGGTGGTGTGGTGTCAGGTCTTCGGCTGGACTTGATGATCTCAAAGGTCTATTCCAGCCTCTATGATAATTCTGTGTAAAAAAATAAATTAGAGCATTCCTTCTGAACATTTTCTGAGTCCAGGTACAGGCAAACCAGCTAGGAAGGGAAAAACTGCAACCTTTGGATTCATTCACTGAGCTAACTCTGCCCGAGTTTGGCACAGCTATTTGTACTTTGTTTAGCATTATTTTTGAGAAATAATTCCTCCCTCCATCTTCAACTGCGTTTCCAAGATGTTTTTTTCCATAAGCAGTTTGGTGATTTGACCGGAGCAATGATTGTATTTTTCAGTGAGTTGCTGATAATGCTGAGACAAAACTCCAGCTTGCGCAGTCTCAAACATTGGCTGCCTGTGTGGAATAGAGGTGTAATTACCATTGGAAGGGATTGTTTTCTACATGATTGCTTTCTTTGATTGGTTTTCCTTCTTACTCAAAGAAGCATTCAGTTTTTATTATGCTTCAAATTTATATTCTCTCTTGAATTTTTAAAAAATCAAATTTTCTCATATAGTTTTCTCATTAAAATTCCTCTTGTTCATCCTTTTACCCACTGAGAATTACTGTTTCTTTTACTAAATATTTTTCTGCTTCTATTATTTAATTATAGAATAAATAGAATTTTATTTAGAAAATAACAGGCATATAGACAATGGAGGTAGTTGCTTTTCTGGAATGAAGTCCTGTAATGAATGGGCAGAAAGAAAGGAGAGAAAAATCTATCTAACGGCTTTCTTGTAGACCTTCTTTGTCATTTGCCATAGATTCAGCAGGTTTCTCTCACAGAAGAACTGCAAACCTGACCTCTACAAGTTCATTTGGATTTTGAGGATAGTTAAACAGGGTGCTCAGCTGCTTGGTAGAGGATACATAAGCTACATGTCCTCCAGCACAACAGCCCATGATCCATCTTTCTGCTGCTGACATCTTCTGGCTCATTCAGCTAGCAGCTCCTGCTTTATATTGTGTTCTCTTGGTGGTACTCTGCTGTCTCTCTGAGATTTACAGACATGCAAAAACCTTTGCAGACATGGTAAGATGCTTTCTCAGTCTTCAGCAGTACTCTTAGTGGATAGCATTTCATCAAAGACCGCACAGGGTTAGAAGGACTATTGACAAGATACTGTTCTTGGGTCTTTTTAACCACTGAAAGCAAAAGCAAAGCAAACCTGGAAGGTGAATATATCTTGAGATGATTTTGTGCTGTAAAGCGGGCACTAAGCATACAGCTGATCTTTGCTGTTCTTCCTGTGTGCTGCCCAGTAATTTCTGTTGGTGTGAGTTCGCCATCAGCGTAGAGCTGTGTGCGTATAAGAATTGCTGCATTTGTTCCTTTCAGATGACTAGATTTGTGGATCTTATGGATAGATGGGCTGTTGTGAGCTTGCCTTCTCTTTAACCCCTGGCTGTAGAGTTGCACTAAATGAACCCGGTATTTGTTGGTCCACAGAACTATGTCAGTTAGTGAACCTGTTCACAAGGAGGATACTCTTACAGATGTTACAGTGCATATGACTGATAGGGCTCTTTCTCTCTAGTTCTCTTACTTTAACATTCAAGCAGTGTTTATATATTGCCTCCTCAGCTTTTGCTTTCTGTTTTGTGTAGAAACAGTGTGTTCAGAAGGAAGCACTTGGCACAAATTACTATGTTTCTTTTAGGAGGAAACTACTTATAATCCTTATTAGTGCAAAGTCTGTTTGCACATTGGCATTGCTGGGAGAGCACAAAGAAGTTCTGTTCCCTTCCATGTTTGAATTCCTGATTTTCTCTCCTCAAAGTGCTGCTGGTGAAAGGGAAGAATTAGTGGTGACTGCTCAAGTTCCTTCCACATTACAGCACATTCTTGTAGTCAGAGAATGTGAATAGGGTACAATCTCTGGTATTGGTGTGCAGTTTGGAGTGCAAAAAAAGGGAGAATGGAAGTAGGACAATAAGAGTTTTGTTTGCTTGTACTTTTAGTCATTTATTTAGTTTAGCCTTAATTAATTATGTGATAGTCCAACCTTTAGGTTGTCACTTGTCCTTGTCTTTAAACTAAATTAAAATTCTTGATGGCAGTATATGGTAGTTTTTGGCTGCAAAACCAGCTCCCACAAACCCATATCCCACTGGAGATTCCAGAGTCTGTGCTTCTTGGTTTCTTTACACTTGCTACCTCTGTGAAGATAAATGACTAAAACTTGCCAGCAACACTCTGGACAACCAATGCCCTGAATTCTACTTCGTGCCTTTGGGCTTCACAGGTGTCACTAGCCTGAGAATGGGCCAGGTAGCCCAGCATAAACCCTCTGGGTTTGCCCCAGCTTCTGTTCCTTAAAGAACTCTTGTTTGTACGATCTGTGATCAAACAGACTAATGTCTGTTCACTAGCAGGATACTGTCTCTCAGGGAAGGGTAGCTGCCAGTGAAGATTTGTCTGATCCAGGAGAGAATATTCCAAATCACAGTGAGGGATTAAGTGGTTCTGTGGATACTGAGGGGTAATCCTTGTGGTTAAGGCTTGACAGATGATACCCAAATCAATTGATATTGAAGCAGAGAATGTTTTGGGTTTTGATTTGTTTTGGGATTTTTGGTATGTTGTTTCTTTTTTTTTCCTTTCTTCTTCTTTTTTTTTTTTTTTTTTTTTATTTCCGGGACTATGATCTACACCCTTCTGACTTTGTTCTTTCTCCTAAAATACAGCAGGAAAAGGTCATATTGCCAGTGTGACACTAGGCAATTCAGATTACCACCCAAAAATGTCATAAAACTTCAATTTATCAGCGAATTAAGAATCGGATATGGTGATGCTAAATACCACTCAATGATTGCTTAGCCCTCAAGGGACTGAGGGGCATTGTAAAAAAAAATAAAAATGCTAGATGTGCTGTACTTTTGTTAGTTTAGTGAAATTTAAAAGATTAAGAAAAGTCTTTGTCGCAGTATGAGGTTCTCCCAAAGGGTAGGATAACAGATAATCCCTTCATACTTAAACTATGTATTTCAGCTACAACAGCAATCAAAGTAAAGCCGTGAGAGCCTGTAAAAACCTGCCTGAAGGGCAAGCTCTCTCTGGGTGCTACAGAAGGCAGTTTCAAAGGTGATATAACAAGATCAATTCACTCTTTCTGAACTCTGCATGTTGGATGTTGGCTCTCTACTGATGCTGTCAGTAACTCTGTCCCAAGCGGAGCTTTCTGACATGTAGCCTTTTTTAGTATCTGTGTTTAAAACAAAATGAATAAATAAAAAACCTCTTTGAATGAGGCTGGTGTGTTTGAGGAGTGTGAATTTTACTATTATAATTATTGTTTTTTTAGCGGTAGTGTTAAGCTAGCCAGGTGACAGCTTGGGTTGATATTTTGCAGACACAAGTATCTGCTGACCTGCTGCAAATGGAGAGAGGGGAAAATACAAGTAGATTACAATTACAAGTTGTAAAATAGGTTAGTCTGAACTGCCTTTTGGCCATTGTCAAGCAATCAGAGCAAAAATGTCTACTAGTGTTCAATTTGTAGTCTTCTACCTGGGGTTACTGGAGAGAGCCATCGTCTATCTGCAGCTGTATGAAGGCTGCCACATCACTAAAAGCTGACACATTGAGATGTATTTTACATGAAGATGGGTGAGGATTTCTTCTGTGACTCCTTTTGCTAGGTTAGGGAAGAAACCTCCAGGTGAGGGACCATTGCAGCAGCAATGACTTCTGAAGCTGGCAGAGCCATTTAAGCAGTTTCAGGCTCAGAGTGTACAGGAGGGACATTTCACACACTCTTGGAGCCTTTTTGTTTGGTTGGTTTTGTTGGTTTTTTGATGTAAGAATACCTTGAAGCTCTTTGAGTAGGGTTTTCTGGCAAGTCCCCTTGCAATGAAGGCCTGGCATTCTCTGTCCTGGCAGACTTCATTCACCACTCTGGAAGGCAGCGTGGCATGTTACGTATATCGGGGAATGTGTGGGTGGCTATGTTCCTGACGTAGGTTGAAATACTTCAGCATAACTATGCAATTTCCGAAGGGAAATACTAAGCAACACTGCTTTATTTTTCCTTTCACTCTGCCTTATTTTCCTCCTGCTTTTCAGTTGTGAGGTGTCCTCCTGACATCCAGGAGCCCTTTCAGCCATACATACCCTGTTACCTTGCTGGAGCTGTGACTTTTACTTCTTCTTGTAACATGCAGCCATGCCATGAAGAAATGCAGAACAATTATTAGGCTTTTACAGACACAGTATTTGGCATCTTAAAACACTTGCAACCTACTTTTTAAGATTTGTTTTTACATTTCAATTTTCACAGCAAAAATTGACTCCTGTTGTACCAAATAAGGGACAGGATTGGTACTATGTAACTTCTTCTGTATATCCCAAATTTAAAAGCTGTTAGTGATGATGGCAAGTTCTAACATGTTTCTGAATGATTGCCATGGTGGAGGTGGATGATCTTTCAATGGATGGCCACATTTGAGTCTGTCAGGTTATTCTTTGGAAACCACCTACTCAGTGGTGTGGTCATCCCTGCCATCTGCTGTGCTCTTCATGTATCATGTCTTTTCTCCTTACTCCTTTGTTTGATTGCTTTTCTTTTCTTCTTCTCTCTTGACCTTTAAAACTATGCTGCATTTTGGGCTTATGTGCCTTTTGTTTCCATGCTGAGAAAAGTGTAGAAGCAGCTTTCACCCTCTTGACCAAGCTCTGTGGCTCATGAGAGGCATTGCTTTGTGCACAGCACAGTATGGAGGGCTGATGTGACCTGATCAGCCCCACTATGTGCTCACATTGAAGATAGCCCCGTCTGGGCACAGTTGTGGTACCAGGAGTGCTCAAACTGAACAGCTTCAGTAGCTGACTGGCAAGATTTACATGTGTTGCTTGAATGCAGCAGGTTGTGCTCCTTTATGTCAAATGAAATGTTTGGAACAGATGAATATAAAGGAAAAGTCAAGAGAGTGAAAATCTCTTAATGCCCTAGCTAATCTCTTTTGAACCTTTTTTTTTTTACCTGTATAACCGTCAGGGGGAGGCCAGGCATCTGCTCGTCCTCTGGAGCTACCAATATGTATATTGGAGCCCCTCTTCCCAGAAAAAGGGTCAGACATCACCTGCTGATGGGAAGCAGAGAATAACTCTTTGTTTTCTTTGCTTCTGTATGCGGCCTTGCCTTGCTTTTCATTAAACTGCCTTGGTCGTAACCTATTATTTTTTTTTTTCCATCTTCTCCCATTGGTCCAGCTGAGAGGAGGTGGGGAAAAAAGTGATAGAGCAGCTTGGTGGGCACCTGGCACCCAGCCTAGGTCAAACCACCGCACTCACCCTTCTGTGCTTTTAAGGCAGTGGGAATCTGAGCAGAACCTGTCTGTATTCTTCCCTCTCAATCAGCAATCGCAAGGTACCCTCATGACATCTACACTGTTCTTCAGTGGAGGAATTTTATAAGGATGGAGCAGCCAGCCACTCCAGGCCACTCTGCACAAAACTTTACCTGGGTTCAAAAAAGACAGCCGTGAAGCATGTAGTTTCCTTGCTCCATGAGAACCCCAGTGAGCTGTGGTGCAGTTTTCATGTATTTGCATTACTTGATGTCCTTTGGTAGCACCCTTTCTGCCCTCTCATATGACAGCTTATTGCTTAGACAGAAACAAAGCTTCTACTAATTCCTAATTCTACAGAAAACACAAAAAACTCCAAACCCATTATGTTAAGGAGAAAGAAGTCCTAGGAAAAAAGTGAGCTGAGTAATTCCTCAAGTACAAACCATATTGTAACTGCTGACGTGAAGAGGTTGCACAGCACAGAGACCTGCATGTAAAGCCAGCCCTGACCTCATTTTTGTCATGACCTTCAGACTTTTGTTTTACAGATTTTGTGCGTGAATTCTGTTAAGACCTCACTGCAGTAAAGCCCTGTGGACTTCAAAAGTAAATAATAGTAAAGGGACAAGTTGTACAGAGGTGCTTATGTTCAGGCATAAAACTTCATCTCTGCAAATACCTTGCAGAGAAGAGAAAAAAAAAATCTAAAATAAAGATTAAGACAATGGCATCACCCTAAGATCTATTAAACAAATAATGTGAGATGGTGCTGAGAAGTTGTATCAGCTCAGACATCTCAAATTCCATCTGCTAGGCTTTCTAGTTGGACAGTTCCTTTTACTATTCTTTTCCTCCAAAAACCGTGGCAGTTTTGCCCCTATTTCTGCCTGTCTGTTGGAGGCCTGTGATACAAGATGATACCATCCAGTTAACATAAAAAATTGAGTGTGAAGTCCCAGCCTTTGGGACTTACCATGTGAATATTTTCATACTCCATCCAGTAAAATATCTATCATAAGATATTTTTAAATTTCATTTTAGTACCAAGTAAGGGTAAAATGCACGGCACTCAGTTTTCAGAAAGATGAAGTATTGAATAGTATTGAATAGTATATTCTACAAATATTTAAATGTTTCCTCTTATCATGAGAAGCATTGGAAATAGAGTCAGAGCTTCTTCGCTAATTTAAGGAGATAATGCAAGGGCCCAAGGAGGAATAGATAAAGTTAGAAAGATAATTAGATGATTTGCATTCAAGTCACCAGATTAAAGAAGTTCACCCTAAAGCATCTGCAGAACTGTCCAAACCAGTCCCAGAATGATTGTCCAGGATCCATACCCAAGATTGATGGGTGACAGCAGAGGTCCTAGAGGACGGACGAGGGAAATTTCATTGTATAAATAACTGGTTTAGTAGATGGGGATAGTTTCAATTTAAGTTGCTATTTTAAAAGTTTACTGCCTGCTGTTCTCATAAGTGAATTTTGGGATGATAATTGAGGGTAAGTCACCAGTAACATGGTCACAGCTGAATGTGAAATCATTGTCCTTCATCTGTGCTGCCACCCAAGGAAGGGTTTTCAAGTCTGTCATGACCCTGTGACAAATACTAAACATGAGACTGTTAGGTTCAATTTTTTTTGTTCACTGACTTGTGCAATATCACAAAGAGTAGATCTAGAAAGTCACAGACACAGTAGCTTCAGAAAGATTTGAAAGTATTTCAACAAGGACAGGATTGTATTTTTAAGTGATGTTGACCCAGGAAGAAATAATCTGAAATAATTAAGGTTTAATTTAGTCAAGACAAGTGCCAGGCAATACCAAATGCAGAGTAAATGGCTATGGTAACTAATAGGATGAAGGAAGGCCTAAGGAAGGGCAGTTGGAGTGACATCAAGTGAGGAGACACTGACCAGATTTGGACTGTTCAATCTGAGAGGTGCAGCCAAGGTGTGGACCTTATGAAGGGAGGGATACAAGCTCCAAAATGAGGGAACGTTTTTATAGGCAATTTATTAATTCCTTCTTATAATACAAGAAGTAGGATTAGAATACATTAAATGAAATTATCCAGTAGCAGATTCAAAGCATTTAAGTGGGGTGTTTTTCCATGTAGTGGTTGGTGTGTGCACCTTGCTGCCACGGAGCATGGCAGATGGCAAAAGCATAGGTGGGTTCAAGATGCCGTTTGACAGCTTCATGGAGGAAGTAGTCTCCTGTGACCTGAGCAGGCAGAGGCACAACCTTTGGCTCAGTATGTCCTAAATCAGCAGTTTGTGGGCTGCTCTCAGGGACAGTCGTTTCGTCTGGACAGTTACTGCCTGGAGCTGAGTGCACCTTAGGCTGGGACCATTGACATTGGTGACAGTTCTTCTCTATGGCTAAGAAAGAATATATGCAAAGTCTTTTTAGGCTATTTGCCATGAAAACAATTTCACCACTGCTTTTGTCATGCAATAAATTACCCATAAAAGAGGATAGCAATTTAATTTAATTAATTTGTTTTAATTCCAATAGTGTATTGTTTTATTAAGCAATGCTGTGCATAATTAAGAGTTGTAACCAATTAAACACTTTATAACCACAAAGCTATTAATTAATAGTAAATTGCAATGAAATTAACAGAGTAACACAAACAAGCTGCATAAATGTTTTAAAACAACAGTAATAATGCATCAACTGAAAAGCTGCTTATATAAACCATTTCTTAAAGTGCTTGACTCCTGAAATTAGTATTTATATAATAAGATAATTGAAAAAATGGAAGTGAATCAAGAGAAGCATTCTTTCTGATTTTTCAATTCAGAAGACTCCTTTGATAAGAAACAGGTTTTTTTCAAGCTGTATATTCTTAAGTGAGCCTTGAAGCAATGTCCTTGAACCGAAATTTATAGTATGTAGGGAAACCTCTGAAAAGTAAAACTTAATACCAGCTTGAAGACCTCCTCTGGATTTGTCTTATTTCACAGAATCACAGAATTTCATGGTTGAAAAAGGCCTCCTATATCACCAAATCCAACCATTCCCATAACTCAAAACAACCTAAAAAACCCCCAAACACCTAAATACCCTGATGAAACACGGCTTCAAAGCCACAGAATAACCCCTACATGCCTACCCCTAGAGCATGTCCTGAAGCACCAGGTCTGCCTGTTTCTTAAATGGTGACTCAACCACCTCCCTGGGCAGGCTGTTCCAGTGCCTCCCCACTCTTGCTGTAAAGAATTTCTTCCTAATAGGTAATCTGAACAACTCACACGTTGCTAAGCTTTAATTTGAGTATGATGTATTAATGCTACAGCTCAGATTCTGTACTCATTTGCATCAATGTCAGGAAGTGTATGAAACCATTTGTATGCTTAAATGATTTGCTGGATTGTATGGTCCACAAATTCTGGAAATCTCTCAGGAATTCATTTATCATTGTGCATTAAGTAGAGAAATACAAACTACATGATATCAAAGTGCATGACTACAGGGGCTAGTGGCAGTATGAGATAGAGAAATTTTTTTTTAACTTTTTCAGACCTGGGATCAACTCTGATTAAGACCGAATACATTACAGACATTTTAAACAAGTTTTAGCAGCTTCTAAAAACAGCTAGCATTAAGATTGACAAGTTTTATAATACTACTCAGGCCTTGGGCTTTTGTTCTGTATGAGACAGCGTACAAACTCCTTTAGAGACGTCTGGGTTTGAATGGCATTTTGGAGCCTGCTTTGACTATTTTGATTATCTCACAAACAGAAGCTCTAGAAATATACAATTTATTTTTTTTTCTAAATAAATTAGAATTTAATCCAAAGCCTAAAATTCTGCTGTTTAGCTTGCTGTTGAATGATACTTTAAGTGCCAAAATGATGCAGAACAGACCCTGTGGAAGTATGAAGTCCAAATGTCAAAGTCAGCAGGCTGATAAACCCCCTTTGTTACAAATATCAAAATACTTTAGACTTCAAAATATCAAAATACTTTAGACTTCAAATATCTCGTACAAAATTTGGTCTTTCTTACGTGTTTTAATACATCAGTGTGACTAGTACTTGATTAATCATCAGTTTCTGTCTGGTTGTCTTATATGTAGTAGAAAGACACACAATGAGTCCGGCACATCACTTGCTACAGTGTAGGTGCTGCTATGGAGAGGTCTGGGGATATTCATCCACAACACGTGACTGGGGGGGATCCTTAATGTGAGTGGACTCCTAGATACCCATTTGCTTTCAGGTACCAAAGTTTTTGCAGATGAAGGTATTGTCTTGATGGTAAAGGGCATGAGTTTATGATTCTGTCTTCAGTTATATTTATCAGTGGACAGAGGACTGATGGTGGAAAAAGACTTGGGAATATACATGTTTGGAACCATAAAGTTATATGCTGCTGAAGGTTTCCTTCAGTAGTTCCAGGTAAGTGGGAAAAATATTAACCAAGTCAAACACAGCCTAAACCAGGCTGACATAAATACTCTGCAGACTGGGGGATGAAAGACTGTGGGGATTTTTATTCCAGAATATGCTGCTCAAACATTCCCAAACCTGGAGATGGAGAGTAGGAGGGAGCTTTCAGGAGGACAGGGATGAGTATGAACAAATATTGAAGAGCAGCCACTTGCTTAAGAACTCAGTATAATTGTGTCATATAAGTTCACATCATCCCTACTGAAGAACTCTTTCTAGGCTGGGGGAAAGCACAGTGCGTGACTGAGGGTTGTGTCTGGGACTGTAACAGGAAATGTCCACCTACTGGTTCTGCCCAGGTTCGTGATGTGGACTGTGTGGCTGAAGCCACAATATTTTTAAATTTTTTTTTAATGATTTGGGAGCAGCTGCAGTTCTGTGTTTGCTTAGACAGAGCCCTAAATCTTTTCTTGTCTCATGCAGATTGTGGATTTGGTGTGTCTTGCTCTCAGTTTGTAACTGTGGCTCTGTTTGAACTCTGAATCTGGTACAGATCTCTCTTGAGGACTACAATTTTTTAAATGCACATCAGGGGGTACCCCATCTTTCCTGAGTGGAAAGGCTGTTTCTCCTTGGCTGTGTTTGCTGTTAAGATCAACCTGTTGTTCTTCAGCACTCTCACTGCGTTCCCACCTTTGTAAACCTCAGGATCAGGTAGTTTCTAGGAGTTTTTCTGAAACCATATTTTGCTAAATGTCATTTAAACTTGTTTCAGTGTGATTGAAACAGATTGAAGAGCAAGCCGGTGGCCTGTGCTCCCAGCAGAGCTGGGGAGTGGGTGCCTCCACCAGAACAGCAGTGAGGAGCAGCTGGACGTAGGCTGGGAGACATGTGGGCTCAGGCAGCTTTTCACTTGGCATAGCTGGGGCTGAGTGAGGACAAATTTGCAGTTTCTCTCACTTCCCTCCTTGATGAGTAAGAGCATTTCACAGGAAGGGATGGCACTGCTTTTATAAAGAAGTCAGTATTAAGTGAGCTAAAGCCTTTTTGGCCTGAACAAGCCAAAGAAATATAAAAGGTGTTTTCTACATTTTTCCTCTTCTCATGTCAAACCACTGGGACAATCTTGCATGTTGAAGCACTGACCTTTTTTATGCTTTCAGGCATCCTCTGAAAGGAGTAATACTGGGGGGGCTAACAAAGTGGGATAATAAAGCAGTGTTCTTGTGTTTGCTGATACTGCATCCTGTACTACTCTGTGAAGAAAATTTTGTGAAGGCCACTGATTTCCCTGTTGAGTGAGCTGAGGGCAAAAGGAGAGACTGGGGGAATATTAGACCTCTCTGCTGCTGCTCTGCGGTGGTACTGGCATTTCACGTACTCCTGCAGCAGGGCTGTGACCAGTTTCTTGAAGACCACACCGCAGATGTGGTGTGCGAGGAGGAGGAGGTGGTAGGCTGCTGGCTAGTTTCCTAGTGATGCTTTTTTGGGCTGGAGCCTGGTACAGTGTGACCAGAGACCACAGGGGAGGAATTCTGCTCAGTTGCTTGGGAGATACCTTTTTGGAGAATCTGTATTTCAGCATTTGACTATAGAAAGTAAAGGATTCTTTTTTTTTTTAATACTTAAACCAAGAAAGTTTACATACAGACTCACAGTTTATAGTTATTTTATGCCTCCGTAGAGAAGTGGCCAGTGTCCATGAGGACTACAATCTTTGAAACCAGCTGTGAAAATGGGGAGTAGAAAACAGAAAATAGAAGTCAGGGAAAGGTCCTGTGAGGATGTCAGGAAAATGAGGACTGAGACTCTTAATGTCAATTTTTTGTTAAGAACCTAGTGCTTATCAGCCACAAGACACTGAAGGACAGACAAGCTTTTGATAAACAGTGTATGTATATCTTTCAGTTGTCTGTCCTTTAGGTGTCTGAACAGTGCTTGGAATGTCGTGAAATTCTGCACACTGATGCTTTCTGTGAACATTTTTTTGTCTTCTCCTTTACCATGCTTCTAAAACAATTCATACAGTCAATCCTTGAAATTATGAATTCATCACAGGGCTGTCACAGACACCAGATTGCAGCAGTGAATCAGTGTAATCTGGTTTTGAGGTTATGAACCCCCCACACTTCAAGATTTCAAAACTCTGAAAAGTTCAATGCGCAGGTTTACTCTGTTTTCCATTAGTGTCTCATTTAATAGAAAGTTGGTCTGGACTCAGAGCTTCCGCACTGACCACTTATCCCAGAGCCAGCTTTGTACCAGTGACTCTTCTTAAGAAAGAGTCTGCGTGGAGATGACTTGCCTTTCTGCCATCTATTCTCCAGTTACCTCCCGGTAGATGTAGTATCAGAGCTGGCTTCCTGCAGGACTCCTTTTCCTCGTGGCCCTGCATACCTACATGTAAGGGCTTCGAAATGTGATGAAAACACTGAGTCTGGCAGCTGATGTTTGATGTGAGTGGAGAGCCCAGTGTCCCAGCTGTAAAGACAGCCAGGGATTTCCCAGATGGGCTGTGTAGGAAGAGGAAGAAAAACATCTTAGTGACTTCTCTGCTGACTCCTGATACTCCTCTGCTTAACCATAGGCTGGCGTAAGAGCTGAGTCATGTCTTGAGCTGGATTTTCTGCTTACTCTGAGGACCTGTTTACAAGTTACAAGGTATCTATGCAGGCCTCATCTGAAATAACATGCTAACATTTTCCCAAACCGTGC
>JANHFX010007208.1:26821-90685 GCA_027560015.1 Chloroceryle amazona | reverse complement strand
CCCTCAACAGCCCCCCCCCCCCCCCCCATCCTGGTGAGGCTGGATCTGGAATATTGTGTGCAGTTCTGGGCCTCTCAGTTTAAGGACAGAAAACTGCTTGAGAGAGTCCAGTACAGAGCCACAAAGATGATTAAGGGAGTGGAACATCTCCCTTATGAGGAAAGGGTGACTGTGGTTGTGGTTGGACTGGATGACCTTTCAGTGTCCCTTCCAACCCCTAACATTCTGTGAATCTGTGTTATCTTCTAGTGCCATAGAAAACTCAGAGCTGGTGTGTCTGTCTTTTTTAATATTAAAGCCCAAAACAATCACATTCTTAACAGCCTTTTTATTTGATTTGATTTGTAAAATAATATACAGAACTAAAAGCCCTTTATGATTAGAGGAAAAGTGTTCTACAGTGTGTGAACATACAGTGTGATGCATCTTCATTAGGAAGATACAAAATGATAATTATTTATCATAAAATCTGCTGACATTAGGCAGTAATCTCTTAGTAAAGCAAGTGGTAAACTCAGTTCCCATGGCAATGCAATTTATTTTCTTCCTCTGCTATATGCACGGAAGACTCTGGACAAACTAATTGCAGCCTTAATGCTGTGGATTTTTTGTGGGTGAAATACAGAAATATTTTGGTGGAATGCCGAACTGGTGGTAACAGTGGTGTTGGCAGAACGTGCCTGTGTTTCATACAGACGAGCACATGTGCATCATGAGCAGCTATCCTCCCAGCCTCAGTTTTATACCAAATCTGCTTAAAGGGAAGAGCAGTTCTCTCAGGAGTGAGTTTCAGCGATATGTTTATATGCTGGAAACATTTGGGTTTTTTTCTTGAAAAATATGGTAGAATTGTTTCATGTTTTCAGAAATAGGAACAAATGTTTGTTGTAATGAATTCCATGTTGTTTATTCCTCATTATTGGCTGGCTGGCTTTTTTTTTTTTTTTTCCTGTGTGCGTACATATAATAGAGACACACGGTTTGGTCAAGCAGACCTGGGGAAAAGTTAAGTGCTCTGACATACATATGGTGTCTTGTTAATGAAGCTTACCAGTTTTTACTGAGTTAGAGGGAAGGCTCTTAAAATACCGCATTGTTCCCCCTCGTGTGATATTCTGCAGTGAGCACAAGATCCCTATAATTCCACTAATTTCCATCTACCTTAAAAGCCATGAGTTATTTTACACATCCAGCTGCCAAGCCTACCATGTTATTTGTTCCACCTTAGAACAAACCAGCAGTTTTGGGTATCGCAAGGCAAACCACACGCACCGAAGTACACCTGCTTTAGGAGGATGGCAAGCTGGCTGACGGCGATAGAACAAATAGCTTCCGTGATGCCAATTAACAGCCCTGAGAAGAAGTTTTGTTCTTTTATTGGTCGTGTCATAGCTCTTTGCGTATTCTGGACAGTTGGGTCCTTATTACCATAGGAATGCTAAAGTAAAAGAGGAAGCAACAACGTGCAGAATGTCTTTGCATCATGGCGAGTTGCTCAAAGATAATGCTGACAGATGCTTGCTTAGTAAAGACCTGTATTTTGCTGAAGAAGAGAGGTGAAATGAGCCCAGCAACTGTAGGATTCATTTTTAAGGTAACCAATAGAGAATTACAATCTATGCCCCAAAATAAGAAATCCTGTTCAAATCAAGTTTCAGACTCAGTTTAATCCCTGAGATTTTTGCTGTCTGGAGCAAGCAGAGCTTGCAGCAGCCTCGCTGCAAACCTTTAGATTCTGGAACTGTTTGAACTTGGGTTTGGTTTAGATGCGTTCTTCCTGCCTAGGCTGAAAACAAGACTGTATACAACTTTTTTAACTGCAGATTACATTTTCAGGCTGTGTATGACCTTTAAGTCTGGAAACATTCAGAGCTGCAGTCTTGGTTTAGGTTTAATTCTATTGAATGTGGGTAACTTACAGTCACACTTTCTCAGTGACTCAGTAAACTACCCAAACAACCCTGTTCCTTGGTGTAGGTACCACTATGCTAACAGTTGGTAAGCTTACACGCTTCCAAAGGTTTGGCACAAGATGTCACCAGGATGAGCAAGATGGGCACCTATGGAGGAGAAGAATGGGAGTGTCACCAGTGACCACCCCAGGTCTCACAGCATTCGAAGCCCTGGGGTCTCTGCCCTGTGCCACCAGCAGGCACTCCTTGGTAGAGGTCCGTGCATGTTTCCCCTCTGAGCTGTGAGAAAGATGAAACCTCCAACCCTGACAGCTGGTGACTGGAGGCCCAACTGCTTCTTCAATCCCTCAACTTTTACAGGCATTCCACATTTTGCCTACAGTCTCACCTGGGTAAATACTGGAGAAACAGCCCCCAGCAATAATAAAATACTCCTGTGCCCACCAGTTGTGTTCTCCATCCCAGGGAGAACTCATATGTACGTAGCAAAGGGCTGTAAAGCACCAGTCACAGATTTTACTTTTGAATATTTTAGGTTGGGGAAGAGCAGAACATATATTCGAGTCTAAACAAATTACAAATAAGCACCTGATAGATAGGTTTCAGGGTACATATTTATAAGAATAAATTTTTTTTTGAAATTTTTCCTTGATTTATGAGTTGACAGCCTTCATGAAAATATGTGAAACTACTTTCATGACAACATCAGATATTTTTTTCTCGTTATTTTTCTTTTTGGAAGCTTCTTTTATCAAGAATGAAACAGCAGATATCAAAAGCTATGTATTCTGCTCTTCTCTATTTGTTTGGAAGGCTAAAACTTTTTTAATATATTAGTAGTATTAGTTACTCTTTTTAATCAGTAATTAAAATATGAACAATATTATTAATTTTCTATTTTCTGCTTTCCAGGTGATCAGCATATAATCCCACCAGCTATGCCTGACAAGTACAGTTAAGGTAGCGTTATTTTCCTTTTAATATGGGCACGCTTTTGGTGAAAGTGATTTCCAAAATTCTCTTTCTGGTAATCTATTTAATAACCTGTGTACCTGGAGGCTGAGTTCACCTTTGGATGGGTTGGGTTTTTTATTTACATTGTGTCCACTGCACTTCCTGCAACTGACATAATTTTTTCCCTTATTCCTTATCTTTAATATTCTCTTTTTAAATTTAGTAACATCTTAAGATGTCTGCATAAATTTATAAGCTGGGAACAATGCTTATGTGATGTACTGGTGACTGGAAGTCATGCCTTTGAAATACTAACCCAGAAAATGTTACAGGGAAAGGACAGAAAATCTGTCCATAGGAGGCTTTTGGAGGGATGGCTTCTGCACGCTCCATGGCTCTAAGAGTTTAACTGTTGATTTGAATCTGGAAATTGGCTCAGCAGCTCTGCTGTGCCACAGGGAAAAGATGTTGGGGTTTGCTGGAAATACACCTATCATGTCCAGAAATCTCTCTCTTCAGGTCATGTTTTCACTTCTAAATTTCTATCTGGGAGTTCAAGCAATGAGTAGCAAGATAGGAGAAGGTGGAAATAGGCAGATTCCTTTCCCTTGTCAAGTGGCACTTTACTCAGATGGCAATGTAAACTTCAATGAAATAAACAGTTCCTTTCCTAGCTCACCAGTGATTTAGATTAAAAACTTAATGAACAGTATTAACAGTTGTCCTGACATGACAGGAACTAATTCTTTCGAAAGCAATTATCATGGCAGTATTTCCATTCCACTTGTAAATGCTCCACTATTGGGTTAATATTGCTATTGAAGTAGTAAAGCTGTAAAATCATGCTGGAATACTAAATGACTAAACTCCTTTCTGATGGGAGTTTTTGTTGTTTAGTCCATGTGATTTCTTTGAGGATGAGTAAAAGAAAGGAAAACCCTTGGTTTTGTTAATCACCTTTGTAGAAACTGAAAATGTTACTTGTCTGATTTTACCTCTGGTCACCAGAAAAAGCAAAAAGTTAACATTTATTTTGGTATGGGATTGCGCACTCTGACTGGTGAATGCTAACATACGTGCCAAAAAAATCCCCAAAAAATGCACACAGATGAGGTTCTTTTGACACACTGTAATGCCTTCGGGACAGGTTTTGAACAGAGTAATCAAGAATGTCATCATAAGTGAAAAGGGGGATAAAAAGCAAAATTCTGATCAGAAGAGGATTTTGTCAGGCTGAGTGTTTCTTTTGGCTGAGGTAGCGAGTGCCTTGCACTGCACTAACACAGTTGGCCTAAGCTGTCTAGATTTATAGGACGCCTTCATTCAGCTGTTCCCAAAGGAAATTATTATTTAAAGTGGAGATGGTGCAGATTAATACAGGAATTATAGGAAGCTGCTTTAGGCAGATAAGGAGCTGGAAAAAGAGGGGACTATGACAACGTGTGATGAGAGGTAAATATCCAGGTTGCAGGGGAGTTACTAGAAGCATTCATATGGGACAGGTCTTGTGACCAGTCCTTTGTGATACTTCCTTGGCACAAGGTCTTCGATGTCAGTAATGCTGCTTCTGTATTATGCGGAAGGATTTTGTTGACTGTGTGGATTAGTATAACAAAGACAGGTTGAAATGTAATAATAATAACAATAATAACTACACTGCCATTCTGTTAGGGACGAGTTGCAGGGGGAGTTGCTATAAACAAGAGTTTCAGCATATGGTAGTTGAACTTTTTTTAAAAGGACATGTTTGGTTATAGTGCATAACTGAAGCTTTCATACCCTACATAATTTTCATGAACAGCTGCTTACCAAAGAGTTGCAACGTACTCTAAGTAATTCAGAACCTAGGGATTAAAATTGTATAAATTGTGAAAAACAAAAATCTTGTGTTGTAAATATCTAGTTCTGAACCTTAGTCTGTCAAGTTCCAAGTGGTTTCAGGTGTGAACCCTAACATTGCATTAGGAGTAGGAAGTTGCCAGACTACCAAGAAGTAGGTTGCTGTAGCAGCTGAGGAACTGATCTTCATATAACCAGCCCATCTGCGTCCTCCACTCCAAAAATCCCTAAACAAACCGGTTTTGGAAACAAGCCAGTGCAGATCTCAGTTGCTAAGTGAGCAGTCATGTGACTTTGAGGTAAGGAACCCCATCTAGGATAGGTGTAGCTATAGCAGAAGATCAGCCACAGATAGAAAGCCAAAGGCAGAGCAGTAAATGTAATGAAGCAAGGGGAGGCTCAGGAGGTAGCTGGTGGGTAAGACTGCCTGGTTTGGGCTATAGGAGGCAGGAGTGCAGCAAGACACTTAGTACGGGTCAGAGCAACCTGGTACGAAGGTGAATGGATGCAGTCAGTGCACGTTCTGCCTCACAGAAGAATTACAGTCAGAGACGGCACATGGTAGTGAGGGTCCAGCTTAGTAAAGTGTGTGTCTAAGTATATCTAGCATCTGCCTTCTGTGGCACTGGTGAACATGTGCTGACTGGGAGGAGAGCTCAGTGCCCTCAGGGTTAGCTTCCTGGAGGAATTCAGGAACACTGAAAGGTTCACCAACAGTTGGAGAACCCTAAAACTTCTGAGAAGGAGGAAGAAGGGTGCATTTCAGCACAATCCCACCTCCAGAGGAGTATCCCAGAGTTGTGACATAATGACATGATGGTGGTAAAAAGGAGCAAATGAACCCCAAAATGGGCCCTCCCCAGTGAAATATGGGTATGCTACACTCCATGGCTAACCCTCTGAGGATTAGCAATTAGAGCCAAAAGGATGAGAAAGTGGCATTTCATTACTGTACCCTTAAGAATCTGTGCTTCCATCGGTCAAAAGAAATGCTCCACAGGTAACAAAAAATGGGTCAGAAGATAGGAAACAGAAGGTAGGACTAACTGATCAGCTTTCTGCGTGAGAGGGTGACAGCTGTAGGATCTCAAAAGAATCTGTGCTTAAACCTGTGATGCTCAACTGGTAAATGAGCTGGAAAAGATGACAGAGTGTGTTGATGATGCTTTTATTCAGAGCACTGAAGATCAGTGCTGACTGAAAAAAAAACTGCAAAAAGATTGGTAAAGAGAAGATACCTGGACAAGGTAACAGCAGGTGAAATTCACTGGAGGTGGATGCAAAGTGAAGACAACAGAAATGTCACACATGAGGGGATGAATGCTGAGCTGACCATTACCACTCTGACCAAAATGTTGGGCATAACTAATGCTGTAAAACATGAGATGCTTCTTGGAGAATGTTAACTTATGTTTTGAAAATGTTAACTTTAGTGTCAGTAGTGGTTATAAAATCCATATAAAGTATAATTGGAAATGTCCCAAAAATATCCTGAAAATGTCACATTGCTAACCATGTAAGTTGGTATTTCTCTTGCCTCTTGAGTAGGGTACAGTTCTGTTTCTCCATTGCAAAAGGGTATCCCAGGAGCTAGGAAAGTTTGGAGGATGGAAAGCATGACACAGATTTCTTCCAAGGAACTATTCAATTGTGTGGCTGTCTCTGAATAGCTCCCCAGGGGCTGCCAAGAGCAAGTGGGGACCTTCTGGTTGTTCTTATTCCCAGGCTCAGAGGTGAAGAGTGAAATGAGAGGGTGGTGAGCGTGCAGCACATGCCTGGGAGGTGTGTCTCTAGCAGTGGTGGTTATTGTGGAGTCTGAGTTATGTCAGCAGGTGAATGCTGGCCTTGCACAGGGCAGAGATGTGGAAGGAAAGCATAACAGGGCCTGGAAAATAGACAGACTTTACTTTCTGTTCAAAACGTAAGTAAACTACAAGTGTTTGGGGGTCAGGTGGGAGCTTTGGTTGGTTCTGCCATGGGATGGGTAGCTCTGCGCTTCCTTCCTTAGGAGCTGCTACTGTCAGGGAGAGACTGCTGGGCCTGATGGACCCTCCTGCAAAGGGCTGTTCATAGGTTGTGCTGGAGCTGAAGATGAGAGGACCAAGGAGCTGTTGTTGATGGAGATACAAAAAAACCCCAAACTGCTGAAAACTATTTTGGTCTACCTAGTAAGTGGGATCAAGGAAGTGTTTGCCAGTTGTACAAGGCTCATTTAAACTAACGTACATGGTCTGGTTACTTGTCATCAGAAGTTGGATTTAAGTTTGGAGAGTTGTAGAGAAGGATGAGCAATTGCATGGTGTGCCTCCATACCTCCCTCTTACAGGACTGATTGGCATTTACTTGCTTTTGTAGCAAAATAAACATATGTTTACTTTTTAAAAATACATAGATGTGTCAAATATGAATGAGAGAAGAGAACATAATAACACAGACAGAAAATCAGCTGAAGGACTTAAGTATGTTTAGACTGGAAATCAGAAAAAACGTATGCTAACCAGAGAGATGAGTGAAATTCTAGGAGGGCTCTCCAAACATGGCTGGGACACAAACACACAGTTTTTTCAAGATGAAGTTGGTGGGAGGGGTGGAATCACTGAGGGGAAGTGCACCTGCAGGTCTCAGGAATGGCTTGTGATACCAGGAGCTGTGGGTGTCTCCAAGCTTTGAAGGAAACAGACTTGAGTGTCTGTCAGTTGTATTAACTGCTGTACAGTAATACTCTGTTGGATTATTCCTCTGCTTTTGGACTTCACAAGTCGCTTCAGGAGTCCAGGAGGACTTTTGTGCCTCAATGCTTCCTTGATTTCTGGGATGTTTCTGTTCTTTGAACACAGCTGGGACTGCTCTCGTAAGGTTTTATGGACATTTCCACATAATATATTTAGTCATCTCAGAGTGCTACAGTGTTAGTAATACCCTTGTCTTACCTCCTCCTTTCCTGTCCGGTATTGTAATTTTTGAGACTTTCCAGTTCATCTCCTAAAGGCGCTAATTTGATAAAGGTGGGTGCTTTAGAAGAGCATACTTTATGACATGTAGTAAATGGAGAGGGCAGATTTCGACATCCTGCAGGACACTTTGCTTTTAACATTTAGGATGCGACTGCTTGCAGCTAGTGATGATCACCAAGCCAGGTGGTCCGTCCCAAACCTATGTTCTGGTACACACACTGAATTCATTAGCTGGATTCAAAGCCTGTGTGCTCAGTGTTTACCTGAAAGTAGTTGAAGAGTTGTCTCCAAGGACAAATCAATTGCATCTGCACTTCTACTCCTCATCATTCAAAAAGCACACAACTGGCTTTGGGGCATGCAGGCAGACACAAGATGGCAGCAGTAAATCTGGTGCTACCTTAACAAAGAGAACAGAAATGGTAATTACAGAATCACAGAATGTCTTTGGATAGAAGAGACCTTCAAGATCATCCAGTCCGATCTTAGACCCAATACTGCAAGCTCACCACTAAACCATCTCCCTAAGAACCAGGTCCTTGTGCCGTTTAAATGCCTCCAGGGATGGTGACTCCACCACTTCCCTGGGCAGACCATTCCAATATTTGATAAACCTTTCAGTGAAGGAATGTTTCCTAAACCTCCCCTGGTGTACCTCGCATCCATTCCTTCTGGTCCTGTCACATGTCACCAGGGAAAAGAGGCTGTCCCCCTCCTCCCTCCAACCTCCTTTCAGGTAGTTGTAGAGAGAAAGATCGTCTCCCCTCAGCCTCCTCTTCTCCAGACTAAACCCCAGCTCCCTCAGCCACTCCTCACAGGACTTGTGCTCTAGGCCCTTCATGACCCTCGTTGCCCTTTTCCGAAGGTCCTCCAGCACTTCTCTGCCCTTACAGGGAGGGGCCCAGAACTGAATGCAGTATTCAAGGTGTGGCCTCACCAGTGCTGAGTACAGGGGGATGACCACTTCCCTATTCCTGCTGGCCACCGTGTTTCTGATACAAGCCAGGCTGCCATTTGCCTTCTTGGCCACCTGCGCACACATTTAGTCTCATATTTAGTCTACTATCGATCAGTAGCCCCAGGTCCTTTTCCAATTTGTAGCTTTCCACCCACACATGCCCAGGTCTGTAGCTTACCCTGGGGCTGTTATGACCCAAGCGCAGGACTCGGCGCTTGGCCTTGTTGAACCCCATGCAATTGACTTTGGCCCACTGATCTCACCTGCCCAGGTCCCGCTGTAAAGCTTCCCTGCCCTCCAGCAGATCCACCCACCTAGCTTGGTGTCACCTGCAAATTTACTGAGGGTACACTCAGTCCCCTCATCCAGGTGATTAATAAAGGTATTAAAGAGAACAGGCCCCTGGGGACCACCACTTGTGACGGGACGCAGCCAGATTTAGCTCCGTTCACTACCACTCTTTCGGCCCGGCCGTCCAGCCAGTTTTTATCCAGTGCAGAGGGCATTTAGCCAGGCCTTGCACCATAAGCTTCTGAAGGAGAATGCTGTGGGAGACGGTGCCGAAGGCTTTACTAAAGCCCAGGTAGACAATGTCCACAGCTCTTCCCTCATCCCCTAGGCAAGTCGCATTGTTGTAGGAGGAGATCAGGTCGGTCAGGCAGGACCTGCCTTCTGTAAACCCACGCTGGCTGGGACTGAATACCTGGCTGTCTTGTATGCGCCGTGTGATGGCACTCAAGATGACCTGCTCAATAACCTTCCCAGCATTGAGGTCTGACTGACAGGGCTGTAGTTCCCAGGATCATCCTTCCGGCCCTTCTTGTAGATGGGTGTCACATTTGCTAGCTTCCAGTCAACTGGGACCTCCCCAGTTAGCCAGGACTGTTGATAAATAATGGAGAGTGGCTTGGTGAGCACTTCTGACAGCTTATTTAGTACCCTTAGGTGGATCCCATCTGGTCCCGTAGACTTGTGCACAACAGGTCACTGATCATTTCCTCCCAGATTATGGGGGCTGCATTCTGCTCCCCATCCCCGTCTTCCAGTTTAGGGAGCTGGACACTCAGGTAGCAACTGGCACTGCTGCCAAAAACTGAGGCAAAGCGGGCGCTCAGCAGCTCAACCTTTTCCTTGTCCTTGGTCACAAGGTTCCCTCCCACCTCCAGGAGAGGGTAGAGATTCTCCTTAGCTCTTCTTTTACTGTTAATGTGTTTATAGGGA
This sequence comes from Chloroceryle amazona, assembly GCA_027560015.1. Classification (NCBI taxonomy): domain Eukaryota; kingdom Metazoa; phylum Chordata; class Aves; order Coraciiformes; family Cerylidae; genus Chloroceryle; species Chloroceryle amazona. The sequence continues at coordinate 80,846 of JANHFX010007208.1, read as the reverse complement.
GGCTTTTTATTATCTCTGATGATGCTGGCCAGGTTAAGTTCTAGCTGAGCTTTGACCTTTCTCATTTTCACCCTACATAGCCTTGCAACAACCTCATACTCTTCCTGAGTTGCCTGCCCCTTCTTCCATAGCTTCCTTTTCTTCCTGAGTTCTTCCCAGAGCTCTCTGTTTAGCCAGGCCAGTTTTCTACAGTGCCGGCTCGTTTTACAGTACACAGGGACAGCTAGTCATGTGCTTGAGAATTTCCTTCTGCAGGAATGCCCAGCCTTCCTGGACTCCTCTGTCCTTGAGGTCTACCTCCCAAGGGATACCATCAACCGATCTCCTAAGCATGTAAAAGTCTGCCTTCTGGATGTCCAAGGAGGGAGTTCTATTGACCTCCCTCCTTATTTCCCTAAGAATTGAAAACTCCACCATCTCATGGTCACTTTGACCAAGACAGCCACCAGCCTTCACGTTGCCCACTAGTATCTCTTTGTTCACAAACAGCAGGTCTAGTGGAGAGCCTTCCCTAGTTGGCTTGGTCACCAGTTGTGTTAGGAAGTTATCTTCCACATGCTTCAAGAATCTCTGGGACTGCTTCCTACTTGATAGTTCTGTGCATAATGCATCTGCCAGATAGAGATTACAGAAGCTCTTCAGAGCTACTGAGAAAACATAGAAATTAAAAACATACCGAGTGTAAGACCTTCTTGGAACAAACCTGCGGAAATCTCTTGCTCTAGTAGACGAGTTCGATGAAAGAAGAAAAAGGCAGATGAAAAGAAGGTTATGAATACGAGAGCTCTAATTGATCTGACTAACACATTTTCATAGACTTGTTTGATATAATAGATTTAGAGCAGTGGAAAATATTTCCCTATCCTGAGTTCTGTCATTACAAATATGCTGTTAACATTTTTGTCAGGACCAAAAAGGTCATGAGGGCTTGAAACTATTTTTTAATTTTATTTATTTACAGTGAAAAGAAGCTGCAATATTATCAGTCAGTTCTGGGGATTTTAAAAACAAAACAGAAAACTGTACACATGTAAGATGAAAAATTGTGTCACTGTTAGCTTACATATAATAGAACCCTGAAGGACAGATGTTCTGGGAGAACAGATACCCATTAGAACATGATTGAACGGGGAGATTTTGAAATGTAGCCAGAACCTACAGATGGAAACTTTAAATAAATAAATACCAACTTATAAGTAGCCAATATAAATAAGGCAGGGGATGTGTAATATGTTCTCACTTGTTCAAACCAGCAAACAAACACGGTTCTGCATTCTGACTGATTTTCAACTGGTGGAGGGAGGAGCTTTGCAATGAGCTTAGCCAAAAGCGAATCAGAGCCAGCTGGCCTCCTGGGTATTTCCACAAGTACCGCCTGGACTCCAGGAGAGAACAAAGACATTCATTTGCAAAATGTGGTTTTTAAACAGTGCATTTTCCCTCTGTGGTACTGTAACAAGAATTAATTTGGGGATACTCCATCATAGATCTCTCCTTTAGCCTATTTTGATGATAAATGAAGGAGAAAGGACAGGTAGAGGAGGTAAGAAGGACATTGCTCATCTGAATGTATGAAAAAAGATGGGTAGCGAATCATCCCAGAAAAAGCTTCAACTGGAGAATGCACTTACTGGACTTGTTGAAGAACCACCCTGAAGATATGCATCTTCTGCTCTGTTATCAGTGCAGTGCCCAGGTTGCTGGGTGAATGAAGCCCTAGCCAGTCTGCAATTCTCAGCCAAGGATGTTGTTTCTTAACAAAGGAAGTCTTATTATTGTCAGAGCAACGTGAACAAAGAAAGGCAGAGTATCTGTTTGTACTGCTCAGTCACAGGTAACAGCAGTGGCAGCAAAGAACAGGGCTTTGCTAAGAAAAGGCATGCATCAAAATGGTTTGGGGGGTTGTTCATTTTAAGAAACCAACGACAAAACTCAGGAGAATGTTGATGTCAAAGCAACAACTGATACAGTTTTCCCTTAGAAAGAAAACATGCACTAGCAGCTAGAGTTGATTTAATTATTCTGACTGTGGAGTAGAAAACTGAGAACTCATTAGCAGAAGCTTAGTGTGTCAAAATTGCCTGCTCTTCTGCTGTATGAAGAGACAGAACTTAGCAGTGGACACCAAGGACCAGAAACGTTGCGTGAGGTGAGGACAGACTAAATGGTGTTTTACCCAGCAAATACAACTACCTGTGTTTTGCACATGAATGCAACTTCCCAGTTTTCATGTGGATTTCATAGTGAAATTATGAAATATTCCAGTAGCAGAAAAATAGTCAAACTGTCTCTAATCATGTTACCTATAGAGCTGTCCATGGCCAGGGCATGCCTCTTGCCGTTACTTTCTCTACTTACTTGTAGCCTGACCGAGTCCTTAAAATGTAGCCAGGTGATGATGACCTTAACAGTGCTTCCAACTCTGGTCCCCATTTAACTTGATGCCTTCTTTTGCCTCCTGCCTTACATGTAGCCAGGTAGGCTGTCTTCACAGAAGAGTCCTTCCCTGGTTATAATCTTTTTATAAACATTATATTCATAGAACGGCATAGAAGTTATTTGTGTAATAGCGTTCTCATATTTCTGTACTATTTTCCATTCCCTTAATACCTTGCTTGCTTTTTTTGCATCACAGCTGTGCAGCTGTATAGAAAACAGCTCTATATGCTCAGTTTCAGCTCTCACATCTCATTCCAGGGGTAAAGTACTGAAATTAGAGAAAAATGATTTATAAATCCCTGTTATTAAATACATGTTTACTGCTAAACATTATGATAGGGTTTTATGCAACAGTGAAGTTGCTGGCAAAAAGTATGTCATAACCCAAAGAATTCACATTAATTAACAGAGAAGGGAGCAGACTTTGCATTTCCATATGCTAAAACCTATTGCAAAATGAAGAAAATGCTTCAAACAACATACAGCTCATTTGAGAAACCTTTTATGTAGTGAATTTTTCCTGGCATTTTAACAGAAGGTTTTCATATTACTGTGAAAAAATTACCATGCATAATTGAACCAACTTGTTTTTCAAAAAGGCTATGCCTTTATATTTTCTTGTTTCTGGCAGTTTGGGTGGCCTGGGATTCAGTTTTGCCACCACATCCCATGGTACTAGATGCTCTCAAGCACATTCATGTTTTCTTTTATAAGGAACACTTTAGCAGAAGGTAAAAATGGTACAAACTGTTCAAATTGTACAGAATAGAAGTACCGGGTAGCTGTCATTTTTTTGTTTTTAACACAATGCCTACCACCACAAGACTTCCGTAGTCTTTACGGCAAACCTTTTTATACTTGAGTGGAGCAGGATGTGGAGGTGTCCCTTTGTACTGCCCATCTATGACATTAATAGCTAGACCGGTATGTTTAAGAAAGTTTAAGAGCAAGACTGCCCTTCGTTACAGTCATGGCTTTGTTCTTCAGACACTCAGATTAGTTTCACTAATTTTGCAGTTTCTTTGCTCAAAGCGGTGGTTCTTGCACATGAAAAATGTAGTGTTAGTGCAGTGTGTCATCTTACTAACCATGGAGCTTGACTCCCCCAGCCACAAATTTACTGTATTTTGGCAGCGATCTTCCGTATTTCCTGTCCTAAACCAATGCCATAAGGAACAAAATGTTGGTTACATTGTTGATCAAATAACAGCATAGTGGAAGCAGCCAGCCAGCTGCACCAGCCATTAAAGCTGATTAGACATCTTTTCTTAAACCGTTTATATTCTTAGACATATTATGAATTTGCTAATAGGCCACATATCTTAGTTCTGTATTCCGCAGTCCTTCATGTACATCAGTAGTTACACTACAAACACATACTTTCGCACATAAATGGGTCATGATTTCCAGCTAATCCAGTTTACACTTATTCTCAGTTTAGCAACGACAGCTCTAATTCGAATAGCCAAACCAGAAGCCTTCTGCTTTCATTAGCCTTTCATCAGCATTCTTTCATCAGCATTCTGTTCCAGATCTGAACTAATGAAAGGCTCCTCCAAAAGCCTAGTTCTTTCCTCTTACTTGTACTAAGGAGTTTTACAGACAGGTAGCTCCAGTCTCCATCTGATGGTTGCGTTTGCCATAATGTCACTTAATTATAAAATGTCCCTTGGGGAACTAGTTATTGGGGTTTCTAAGAAGAGAAGCGAGTCAAATATGAAAGGAAATGTATTTTCAAAGGCATTCTAAATCAGTGGAAAATAGGTACCAGTAACAGCAATTCCCTTGTGGAAGTCAGAGTCTGCCTTAGAGGATTTTGCACTTTTGACTTCCCCAAGAAGAGCTGGCAGCCAAATCTGCACTGGCTGGCTGCATAAATGGGCACTCCTCCTCTGAGTATAATGCTTGTACGTTATCTGAGGTCATTCCCTGTATACAGCTCTGTCTGCACTTAAACAGAATTAATTCTGTTGCATGTTTTTATTTCATTTAGTATGAAGACATATCTTAGTTGAAATCTGCAATTATTATTTCTGTGGATAAAGTCCTCCCTAACTTAAGAATAAAATATTTCCATGGTAAGAATAAATAACACGAACACTGACCTTTCAGTCCCAAGAACTTTACAGCTTCTTGCCTCAGTGCAGATTGACATTCGCAAGGTTGATAGGTTGGTTATTTGGATGTAAATCAACATGGAAGGAAAAACAGTCTCAATAGTTATGATAGCAGAGTCCACTTTTTCTCTGTTTGATATACCATAATGGATAATATATCACAGAAATTCACCAGCAATGCATAATTTAAATGATGGCTGCTGTTATGTACCAGTGTGGAGGCCCGGAAAGGGAGAGAGAGTTAAAATATTGAAAAATCTGCTACATTTAATAAAGAGAAAAAATCCCTGCCTTAAAGCATCTTTGCAACCAGCTATCTGTGCTGATGGTATTTTAGGGATCAGAAGCAGGCCTTTGAATATGAGTCATCATGAATTCTAATCAAGATGCGCTAGCATCTGATAAAGAAAACTGAGAAAAATGAAGTGTTGGTTATTTTTTTTTTAGTAGCACTGCCCTTTTTTCATACTCATTTCTGATAGCCAGAAAGGTCAGCAGCTTGCTCCGACCAGCCATAGCAACAAGGAAACTGCCTCCACTCCTTGCTCTTAGTTTAGCTTAAGCTTCTTTCATGTCTCACACAAATCTTCGGAAATTTATTCTTGACATAACCAGGATCACTGGTGCCCACCTATCATGGCTTCAATTTAATGGCAGTTTTGACGTAGGAGCAGTGTGGCTGAGGATCCAGAGAACTTCACAATGAGCTTTTGAGTGTGGGCACAGCAGAAACCCTAGAGGAGTGTGGCAAAGCGTTGTGTAACGTTGACATGAGGAGAGGAACATGAGGTCCCAACTTTCCTAACAGTACTGGTTGCCTGAGATATGAACAGGTCTGTCACTTGTATTGAGACACTCAACAGTGCTGGCATAGGCTTTGCAATTAAAAATGTCAATGTGTAAGAGTGACACTTGAAACTTTGCCTTCAGCACTGGACCTAGAGTGCCACTGGGAGAAGCACAAGTCAGAGTGATCCAGCTCGCAAGGTTGATATGTCACAACAGCGTGGCCCTACTGAACAACCTTGTACCATATTATTCTCCATCTTGCCATCAGCAGATCTTCCTTTTGGAGATCTGGGCAAGTTCTTACTCCCACCATTGATGTTCTGGGCAGATAGAACTGTTTATTTGGAGGCTTCCCATTTTAATTCATGCTTCAAGGACCAGTAACCAATTCAGAATGAGTATTTCACTAGATGTGACTGAATATAAAATCAGACTGTGTAAGCCTCACTGCTTCTCAGATTTTTATGGTCACTGCAAGCCCTGCTATTGCACCCACAGTTTGTCTTCATTGATTTCAACAAACTTCATTGATTTCAACAAACTTTTAATCCTTATATGGATTATACTGTTGTTAGACATTAAGCACATACGGACTGGTCTGTACTGGAAGCTGTTCCAAATCCAGCTGAAGTGAGAGAGAACATAATGGTTTTCCTGCATCCCAGAAGACTTGGAATGTGGCATTTCTGCAGTTGTTTCTGTGGAAAGACAGTAGTGTTGGACTTTCATCGTTCTTGGCAATGCAGCATGTTGCTTGAACAAGGTACAGATTTGACATTCTGATTGATAACTCTTTTCCAATGCTCTGCTCGTGGGTTGTATGTGTAAGAACATTGCCCTTGGCAGCTTTGCTGTTACAGAAATCAGCAGCAATGGCCTGGCCTGCAATGCAGACATCTCCTGGATGAAACCTTCAGACTCAGCTCACTCTTCAGACTCTGAAGGTGTTCAGATACTGAGGTACCTGACAGGTACTGAGGAGATCATACCCTACATTAATTTCAGTTGTAGCCCTGAACTTTTACCAGGGTCAAGCCATTTCTTACTAGCCCTTGTCTTGAAACTACTATTAATGACAGAAAAGAAGCAGTGTAGTACTTAGTACATTTTCCAGGTACACATTAGACCCTCCTGAGACATTCCCATACTTATATTTATCCAATCTGTTCCCATCTCAACCCTGGAATGTTTTATTAAATTTCTAGAAAAAGAGCCTTGCACAATACATGTATATTCATCAGCTTTAAAATTATTGGTGAGCCTTCGTCTTAAATACTGAAGAAAAGCCAACACCATCTCCTTCAGTGTCTGAGACCTGCAAGTCAGCAGAGTGAAACAGCCCACTGCCTTTTATTAGATGTTATGCACTTGACAGCCAAGTCAAATGCCAAGCTTGGGAGAGCAGTAATTCAATTCCTGACTGAGTATTACACTGAATTTGTCATTCCTATCCTCCAGAGAAATGTTTGACCTTTCCAGTTAGGTCAGTCTTAAAATCCTCTTATTTTGGAGGTCACTTACTTTTCAGGGTAATGTTGGAAGTGCCTGAACTACCCCCACCCTCATCCTATTTCATTTGCCAGAGTCTTCAGTAATATCACTGAGGAGCTTGGAGATAAATGGGAGTCAGTCTCTATCTATGCTAGCCTCAGAGAGACAGTGGATGTATAGTTGCTATGAAGGCATCTCATCAAGAAGGTAAAGAGAAAGGTGATTTTAAACCTGTCATTTTTATCATTACTTTTTGTGGGAAAAGTAGCCTTGAAGCAGGCTAATATGCTTAATTACTTGACTGTGGTTTTAAGAGTTACTGCCTGAAAGACACTTCCTCCACCTTGGGTTAGGTTGCCTTTATTTATACGCAGTAGTTAATTGTCTTAAAGCATGGAGAGAGTCCCTTCCTAGCCCACCCTGATGTATGGGGACAGTGCCTGCCTGCACACTGTCTCCTCATGCTGAGCTTTCTGAACTAAAGCTAAAGCTTCATCCTTGCAAGTGTGCAGTAATTTGGTGAAACCTCCTTCATCTTTTTGTGCAGAAAACTGCTACGGAGTGAGAGAGTGTCTTACTCTCCTGTGCTGTGTGGAGGGTGGACAAACATGCAGCCTTTAAAAGCAAGCAGAGCTCAGATAGTTACATTGGGGTTATAGGAGGATAACTGTGAAGACCTGCTTCAGCTACTAAACTTTGGTGGGCTGAAATAAAATGTATCTTCATTGTGCTTTTGCCGTGCAAACTACCCCAAAGTCCCTGAAGTTGCTGCTTCCTTACTGTCTGTATACAAGTTGGTTTTATTATACCGACGTATTACTTCGCAAGCAGAAACTGGTCTATCTGGGACTACATTGCCTTTGAATTTTAAATTCAGCAAAGCCTTTAATGATCAGTTTGTGACATCAGGCTTCCTAATTAGAGCACTTTCAAAGGGGCATCTTTATTATGGTCCTAGCCTTCAGAGGTGAATCAGAGGATACTGCACTCACAGCTTAGGAAATTGCTCATTCTCCTGGTGATAATTTTCAAGTAGATTTTTTTTTCTTTTTTTTTTCCTCTTAAGTAAAATTTGATTTTTTTCTTTTTTTAAACATCAGCATTTTTTTTGCTTAAATGTGCAGGTCATGTTAAAATGGGTGATACTGTCCTTAAAATATTAGCTTTTTTTTCTAGTGGGAAAGTTTTTCAACTTGACGCAGTGAAAACTTAATAACGAAAGTCATTAAGCCTCACCTTGAATACTGTGTCCAGTTCTGGGCACCTCAGTACAAGAGAGATATCGGGGTGCTGGAGCGGGTGCAGAGGAGGGCAATGAAGCTGGTCAAGGGACTGGAGCATAGATTATATGAGGACCGTTTGAAGGAGCTGGGTCTGTTTAGTTTGAGGAAGAGGAGGCTGAGAGGAGACCTCATCACTCTCTACAACTACCTGAAAGGACATTGTAGAGAGGTTGGTGCTGATCTCTTCTCTCAGGTAATTAGTGACAGAACAAGGGGGAATGGCTTCAAGCTGAAACAAGGTAGGTTTAGACTAGACACTAGGAAAAAGTTCTTCACAGAAAGGGTGGTGAGATACTGGAATAGGCTGCCCAGGGAGGTGGTTGAGTCACCATCCCTGGATGTGTTCAAGAATCGCAAAGATGTAATGTTGGGGGATATGGTCTAGGGGAGAAATTGTAGAGTAGGGTTAATGGTTGGACTCGATGATCCCAAGGGTCTTTTCCAACCTAAATGATTCTGTGATTTAAAATTTCTGTGTATCAGCCAAGGAATGACCAGGGATATCAATCCTTTCAAACTGAATTTCACTACCATGTCAAAACATGTGCCAAGAGTTAGCCAATGTATTTCATAAAGTTAAAATTTCCACTTCCCTTTTTGGTAGTTGGATGGTTACTCTCAGGATCAAGGCAAGATTTCTCAAAGGGCACTAAATCTGTAAGTATAAATGAAACTGGGATAGTTCAGCTTCCATCCATGTGGAAATTCCTCAAAATCTTTCACTTTGCATGTTAATAGTGCAGTTAGAGGGAGAGGTTTGCTGCCAGCCTTGCATCAAAGGGTATCCCGGTCAGCCTGGAGCCAAGTACCTGAGAGACCTGTCTGAGAAGCAGGGCTATAAATGCCTGCAGCTGAGAGCAGCTCAGAGGGAGTTCATTCACTCTGCTCTCCCCTTGGCCTCTGAGGCTTGGCTGAATGTCTCTGTTCTGTCTGCAAGGTGGCAGAAGATGATGAATATTCTGGTGAACAATGAGGAATGGATGTTAAGGGTGACATACTAGGGAATTAATTTATGAAGGACATGAGATAGAAGGATGTGTACCAACCAAGTGATGAGAGGTAGATCCTTGTGGTGAGAGACATCAGGTCCAGTTCTGTAATGACCGCAAATCAAAATGTTTCCTCACTTTACATTAGATTACAGCTGTATTTAGAAGGTTACAGACCCATCAGATATCAAGCAGTAGTCATACAAAATTAATCTAAAAGACCTTGAGGTTTCTGAGGATCGTATAACATCTGCTGAGTATAAAAGCATGGAGCAACTCCTCTCGGCTTCAGAAGGGAGAAAGTGCTCAAGCTATGAAAGCTATCAAGCTAGTTGTCCATGAACTGTGTACTCATGATTTCAGAACATCTCTTAAACCATCTGCACCTAATCATTGTAAGAATATTTTCACAGTCTGAATTGTGATTGTCAGTGGGAAACAATGACATGAAAGAACTTGAGGCACCTGCTTAACATGTGTAACTGCTTGCAGTTGTAAGCAGCTTGTTAAAGCTGCATTGCCTGTGTCCCTCCAGGACCGGAACCAGGATTCAGCTAGGCCATTAGTTTTAAAGAGAAGTAAGTTACTGCAAAAAAAAATGTACGAAGAAAAATCTCCAATCTCTTATCCTGTAGTTTTGTGAAATGCCTTCATTTGGACACCAGGTTTTTTCTTCTGATGATTTTTGATAATGTTTTCTCTTAATTATACTTCATTTTCTAGTTGAAGAAAAATAACTAACAATAAGCTCTCACTTAAAAAAACAAAAACATTTCCTTGAGGAGAATTGATTTAAATACTCCTCATCACTGTTAAAGCTGGGAGAGCCACTTCACATTACAGGCAGCATCTTAAAGACATTGGGCTGGTCCAGGTGCCAGTTTGGAGAGAGGAGGGAAATTCCATTGTCTGAAACTAGGATAAAATCAGCCGGGGTGAGTCAAGAGTCAGGCAGTGATCACATTACCTTGCTTTTCTCTTGAGGCCAAAAAAAAGTCTTTCAAAGAACAAAGCAGGGCTGATTGTAGCAGTGCCTGTGCACTGCATTTGTAGCACTCATGACAAGCAGATGCTTTTTTAAAAGCAGTGTATGTTAATTACAGAAATGGGGTTTTGGAGGAAAAAAAAATTTTAAAAAGGATGTTTTTCACTAAGAATCCTACCGTTAAAGCAAATAATTACCAAGGAACTGTGAAGGATTCTCTTGGAAGAGAAAGGAAGGGAAATGGATAGTGAAAAAAGCTGACTATGAATTGGAAGTGCCATTGTGACGGGGGAAAAAAATAAAGGAAAATATAGTCCTGATGTGTGTATGGACCATAACCTGCCCTCTGCTTTATGCAGAGGCAGTCACAGCCTAGCTGGGATCTGTGTCCTGATCTGGGCAGTGTGCTTCTGGAAAGTACCTGGGGGGAGTCGGAAGAGAACAGTGAGGTCAAACAGAAATCTAGAAAACACACCCTGTAGTGATATGTTGATACTACTGAATTGATACTGAATTCAAAAGAAGGGAAAATTGAAAACAGTCTCCTACTACATGAAAGGCTACTTCATTGAGGAAATCAGTTTGCTCTTTTTATCCATAAAAATATGGGGTGTAAATTGCAATAAGGAAGGTTCGTATTAAACACGGGGAGAAAGGAGACATTAACTGTTCAAGTAGTGAGTTGCCTGAGACCAATGGAGAATGTCCCAAATGGTGGATATGTTAAAGCTAAATGTCTCTCTGGAAAAACTTATAACATGGATCAGGAATGAAAGCAAGGCCTGAAAACTGTCTTGGAGTTGATGACCTGTTGAGGTTTCAAGCAACCTGGTGATTGCTTTGAGATCACTCAAATAGAAGCTTTGGCCCTGCTTTTATCAACATACCCAAACCAGCACTGAGCACAGAAAAAGAGAGAGTATCTGTGTGACAGAGAAGAAAAAAATCTAATGCTGCCCAGGGGAACATTTGAAGCAGCAGGTGGGCAGACAAAGGGGCACCAACAGTCCGGTTTTGGAGAAGCTGACAATTTCTTAATGTTTTATCCCTATGGAGGACATCACCAGGTTACTTGGTAGTACACACAAGTACCCATGCAGTTTTGAATTTAGTTATGCATGGATTTTGCTTTTGACTGTAAATTGTAGTGTATGAAGACAGAAGTTCATTTTGCTCCAGTTAAAGTTTTAGGACAGTAGTGCTGTAGGGGAGGGAGTGAAGCCTTCCCATGTTCCCATTAAGTTAACGTGTATTTTCCAGGTTTTTATTTCTGTTTTTAATGAGCACTAACAGCTATACTTACCAGGAGCTTCTCAATGTGATTGCTAATGAGAGAAAGAAAATAGTTTTGGAATTGTTCTTAGAAATATTTGGATTGTTTCTAGTTTGGAGTGAGTTACCTCTCTCTGTCTCTGTATGCTAATGGTAGATTCACAAAAGCTTTTCAAATTTGCCAGTGGCCTAAGTGGCCAAATTGTTTTCTGCTGCTCTGCAGTTTTACTGCCATGGTATTTCTTTTACCCAGTGTTCTCAGTAGACATGCAAGAAATTTGAAGTGAAAGACCATGAAATGGAGCAAATACTTCTGAGTTTTGCCAGCTGCTACTTTCGTTCTGTAAGGGAGGTTCTCTAGTAGGTGCTCTTCCCAGATGAATAAACCTGGGAACAGCTGTAGAAAAGGCAGACACTTGTAACATGGCCATCAAACTGTTTCTTCAGGTCCCTAAGGACATGACTTACACTACAAAGTATGTTACAAATAGCAATAACAGTGGCCAGAAATACCGACCTGTGCAGAAGAAGATAAAGATCGGGATGGGTTTTGATCCTTGGGCTGTTGAGGACCAGCATGTTCTGAGAAGTTCTAACTCTTAGGAAGGCACGTTGCAGTGAGAGGGCTCTTGTGCTGCTGCAGCACGTGCCTCTTGGCTCTCTAGCTGGCATTGCAGGGCTCCTCACCTCTCTACTGAGCTTCATTTGTTCAATTATTTTGTTCACCTGATTCCTGTTCTTCAGGGTGGCCATCCTGATCTTGCATAACTGCAACTAGGTTTGTGGGTTTGCACAAAATTGTCTTTTTTTTTTTTTTGAGATGTATCCTTTTATATCTACTTCGGTTAAAATGAAGACCTCAGTTGCATGAATGCCAGAATGAATTTCCAGAGGAGCAAACCATAAACAAATCGTTTCTTTAAAGAATCTGCCCTTTCTTAGTCTATTCAATTACACGGTTATTTTCCAGCGGGAGAGGCAGAAAAGTTACAGTTATCTGTGCTGCTTGTCTGGCTGCTTTCCTTATTCTGCTTGTAGAGGGCGCTTTCATTCTGCCTTGGCAGTGGATTTGTTCTTTGAAGCCTGTCTGCCTGGGGCAGGGAGTTAGAGGCTCACACCCGAACAAAAGGGGGCTGTGCGCAAGCCCGGTCCCTGAGATGACAGAGCAGCAGAGACGTTATTCTGTGTGCCTCGAATCCACCCTCCCCTCTTCCAGTTTGCAGTAACGGTCCATCTTCACTGCCAGGAAGGGCAGGGTACTGCTCCTGCGCCTCCGCACACGATTCAGGTTCAGGTGTCCTCTTTCATCTCAGCAACAGTGCTGCACTTGCTCTAGGAATGCAACCTGTCCGTGGTTTAGATTACGCCTGAGGCATGCTCTGTCTGTAATGAGAGAGCCTGCCTCGGATTCATTAGTCAGGACTACACTGGCCTTCCTGCTCAAAGCGGGGTTTCAGACTCGTCCATTTCTTATTTGTTGTGGTTGGAGGTAAGAATTTCTCAAGCTGTTTGAAAGATGGGCTTTGATTTAATCTTTCTGAAGGGCATTTACATGCAACTGAGAAATCAGTATAAAGGCTGCATAGTAAAAGAGGAGCAACCTCCTTCCAAATTGATGTACAATCCAGCTAGTGTGAAGAGTGCAACATACTGTGACATAGAGATATCTATGTAATGGAGGATAACACAATTATTTAACTGTATGCTGTTAAATGTGCATGAATAACATTTTCCCAATTTTTCATTCCCGTAGACTATTGCCCTGTGACACTGCAGCAAACTGCTGGAGTATGAAGACAGCTGCGAAGTTCATGTAAGTGCATATCGTGGCAAATGTGAATTGCAAAAGAACCGTTAGCTCTCTAGCCCTTTTAAATAGGAGGGAATTGATACAAGAGGAAACACACTGATGGAAAAGGGATGAGAAGATTTCAGGGGCAGGAGAAAGATAAAAATACACAAACGAGGTTAAAAAAATGCAGCAGGTCAGAGTAAATCATCAGTGTCTGACTTTGTGGGAGCAGTGACAATTTCTAACAGTGGTGAATCACCCAGGAGTCCAGAAGGAATGATAATGCATTGCTGACCTGCTGTTCTTGGCTTCTCTGCTTCTTGGGAGAGGGTTTGCATTCAGCAAGTGTCAGGGCACAGCAATGACTGGTGGCTCGCTGCAGGAGATGGGCAGCTCGCTGCCACGAGGCCTTTGAGTGTGTTCGTGTCCTGAGAGCCCTGACATCATGTTTTGGCACACAAAATTTCAAGCAGTAGTTTGTTGCGCTCTCAATTCCCAATGGTTTTAGATGCATTTGCAGATCTATTCTGCATTCCAAAAATAAAAGCAGCATTAATTTAAGGTGTGAACAGCTCTGCCCATGGTAATTGCACAGCCAATTTCAGAATTGCACAAGGTTTACAAAGCCGTAAGAAGTTACTGAAGCGTAACTGAAATTATATAATCGTATGGGCCCATGCTGTATTGATTGATGCGATTCTGTGCTAGATAAGACAAAGGACACTGCATCTAATGCTTTTGTCTGATGTGCCTAATTTAAGTTTTAGCCTAGATTTTACATACTCATCAGTAATGAGTTAATTACATATGCCACAGTCAAATATGTAATGAAGTTATTAGCAGTATGCCTGATTCTGCATCCTGTACAGGTACAAAAACCAAAATACAAAGAGGAATTATCTGAGAGGCTAATTTCTGCTGTAGGTCCTGGCTGATTTGTATCAATGGGAACATTCATGTTATACTGTTGTATATCGGGTAGCCAGTGAGCTTTGCTCAACTGTATTTTCCCTTTTTCTTGGCTTACTGCGACCTGCTGTAGGGGAAAATAACCGTCTTGCTTGCCCATGAGCACCATGGAAGTTAGATGGCCTGCTGCATATTTCAGTTTCAGTGTAAGAAAATGATTTCTGTTTGAAAAAAGGAAATCACAGGGGAAGTACACTGCTGTAAGGCTGTCAATTCAATCTGCCAGAGAGAATAGCATTTCAGCTTGGAAAAATCCCATTGCAATAATCCATTAATCCATAGAATTACCTGGAAGGTTTTCAATACCAGGAAGTAATTAGAGGAGATCCCAATTTTTAAATTTGTATTTAACATTTATGGCTATTTCTGGTACTTTATTTTCTTTTACTCACTGCCCTCTAGAGGTCTTACAAATGAAATTAGGGAAAATAAGGTTGCAGCAACGAGTGCCTCTGGCTGGTGCTGCTACGCACCGGCTTATACAGTGTTTTAAAATAACTGCAGGTGCTACTAGAGCTAAGTGCTCTTCTATGCACTCATGAGAAAGGGAAAAAATATGTGCCATGGGAAAAGTTCATGTTTTAATATAGTGACTGGCAGAGCCAGCTTTTCTGAGTACAAAATCAGCTATATTATATTCCTTTATAAAAACCTACCTTTTTTAGTACAGGTGATAAGATTTATGGCAGAAAGTTATCAGTGCATCAAACGTTTGTCCATTTATCCCTTTTCAATATGTTGTCATTAAAACCATTTTTCAGCGAGACATCATCTTTATAGATGACCTGCAAAAACGCTTCTGAACCTAAGTCTTGCTCTTAGTAACAGAAAGGGTGAAGAGCAGTGTCCTTGCGGCTTCATGGCCCAGTGTCCTTATGGCTTCGTGTCTCCTGGTCAGGCTCTGGGTGCCCTTGCAGGGCGGTTCTCTCTCCCAGAGAGTCACAACTGTCTCTTCAATGGGCTTCCCTTATGTCTAATGAACATGAAGCTCATCCCCTTATGGGGATGTTTAGGAATCATTCTCCTTTATCTGGCTTCCTGCTTTCATTATGTGATTTGCATCTTAATAGCTCTGATACTCGTATCAGAGATTTGGGGGTTGGGAAGGACAAACAGGTGGTGCTATGGTATGATTTTGTGAAACTTGCTTCTGGGGGAAGTAGATCTGAAAATAGAAATGTGCTCTTTAAAATATGGTAAGACTTCAGTTCAAGCTTTGCTACACCCACAGGTGCTTGGTGTCAGTCTGAGAAATTAATATAAATTCATATTTAGCTTTCTCCTTTTATTTGCAGGCAGTTACCACATATATCCTTCAGCAGAGACACCTGCAATCCTATTTCTTAGCCAGCTAAGGAAACGCCAGTACCTCAGGGCTTTGGGTTCTGTTGAGGAAAACTCTCTTCTGTAGTTCTCCAGGTGTGCTTCTCTGAGGTGTTTTTTCAGACATTGTGTTTTATCTTTGAAGTGAAGCAAATGAAAGTTGGTTGGAGCAACCTTTATGTCCTATCCTGGCCAAGGAAGGCCAGCCCTAAAGGAGAGCAGCCCCTGGCACAGGGACTGTTACTGTGCAGACTGGGGAATTTCATTGCATGAACTGCAGTGTGCTGTAGGTTGAAAGAGTTAGTGCTGGGGACCTGCATCTGCCCAACATGTAGAAGAGGTTTTGTGCAGACCGGATCTAGCCCGGCCCCCTGAAGTGGCTGGCTCTTAGCACTTGGAACAGCCATGTCATTCCTGGATTTCATTGTTTTATCCTCCAGGAAGCCAGTTTTTGTGCTCTGAGACCTCTCTGCAGTGCACAGCAGTGTGCTGCAAAGCAGGAATGAGGACAGTCACTTCAGAAGGGCACATCTGACCTGAACTGTAGCACTCGCATGGAGACACCCTTGATGTATCCGTATCTCTGTCCTCAACAGAAGAATAAGATTAATCACAGATCTCCAGTACAGTAATTATGTAGCCTCAGTAGATTTATATATGATACTTATCTCCATGATTTGTCTCTCCTGTGTATGTCCATAAATTTATTTTCCCTGCTCAAGATACAGTTATAGATAGTTTGATAGACTCTGCAATTCAAGCTTTAGTTGAATCGTATCTCAGCACTGGGCCATTCCTCCCTGAAGTAAATTTGCTCCCAAATGATACTCCCTAAAGGAGAGAGATCTTGTCAGCTCTCACAGTTGTACAGTGGCACAGGTGAAGCCACAGAGAGAACTAGAGCTGGCTCTGTTTACCAGTGCTTGCTGCCTAAGTGGGCACCCGAATTAGTTTTTAAAATTTAGCTGTGGATGCTGGATATGGAAAAGGAATTTATACAGATTTGCAACTTTCAATTCTTCTTAATTTTCCTGTTGATTGGGGATTTGGTGTATCACAAAAGAATTTGTTTTTCTTGGCATCAGTGTCTTGAAGCTCAAATAAACCATTGCAAAACTGTTGCAACAAAATGTTATATTATTGATGAGATTTGTGAGATACAAACAGGATGGAACACTAAAGCATTTGGCACCATATTGGAGCTTATGGTCTTCAAAATTAGCGTAAGGGAAGTGTAAAATGCCCAGGGGGAGAATTACTCTAAATAAATACAGGTAATAATAGTATGAAAAGATACAAAGCTCCCTAATTCTGGAATTGCATTCTGTTCCCTCTTTGAAGCCCCATTTGCATGCCATCCCTTCCTATTGCCAGTTAGCAAAGTGCTGCCTTCATCCAAATGATGACCTTCCCAATATTTACTGAGAAATGTCTTGTGTTTTTTTGCTGGTACACAAATGTAGTTGAGTTTTCAGAGGGTAGATGTTGAGAGGTTGATAATTTTGTTATGTGTTAGCATTGGCCTGAAAGGGTCTACCAGTAACGCATCACCTTTAAACAGGAGCAGGACAAAGAGCTTGAATCTGTTAATTGCAGTCTATTTGAATTTTGGATCAGAACATACTATTGCAGTAGCAGAGGAAGGTATAGTTTTGTTCTCATTTTCCCCAGATAATTGTCTCAGTTAAGACGCCGTTCCCATGAATATATTGCTTTTAACATTAATTATACCTGCAGATGGCTTTCCTATACAACTCCCTCTCTGCGTGCTGTGTGTAATGACAGGGTAGTATCAATCCTAATGTTTTCATTAAAAGATAGAGCCCAGCTAGAGGAAAAGCAGTTACCCTTTGCTGATCACTCGGCTCATGAAGAGCTTCACCATGCAGCTGCAAAGTAACAATGGACTGTTTGTGGTCCGTTTCCTGTAAGCAGGCCCATTACAAAGCCATTGCTGTAGTTGCAAGAAGCTGACACCTTGTCAGTCATGTCCCAGTGCTACCTGTTCATGTGTCACATGAGTGCATGTACCCTCGCATAGGTACTGACCGTGTGAGCACCTACAGTGGAGAAGAGGACACTGCTGTGTACCTTGACAGAATAAAATAGGTGCCTTGGAATCATGCATGGTACCTGTGTCTGGTTCCCCGTTTCTTGACATGCGCTCATAATAGGATTTACAAAAGAATTTAATTTCATATATATATATGTATTTAGGCATTGAAATAAAGTGCACCAAGAAAGTACAGATCTCTGAAGTTCTTAACCTCTTGGAACTGTATTTCTGTACTGAGTCTTAGTTTAATAGGTTTAATCAATAGTTCCAGTAGCTCCTAGCTCACTTGGCCATCAGTGCTTGTTTTGGTTCATGTTATAATTGCTGCTTATGGCTCTAATTAATATGTACATATGCAATTTGCCACATCTCAGCTGAGGTTATTCAGAATGTGTAGTAGAGAATCTGTAAAATCACAGTGTCATAGAGTGGTTTGGGTTGGAAGGGACCATTAAAAGCAAGGAGGTGAGTGGTTTCCCTATGACAGAAGTAACAGCCCAGCCAGTGTGACCAGCAGCCTGGATTAGCTGGTAGATGTTGATGGGCTCTGTGGGCCCAGAGCTGCAGCAGGTATCAGGACATTCGCCCACGCTCTCATTTATTCTCAGAGGTTGTGTAGTCAGAAATGAAAAAGCTCCCAGTACTGGAGCTGAAATATAACAGGATTATATCTGAATAACTCCTTTCTCTTCCATTACCATTTTAAAGGTCTGGTTTTCTATCAGTTCTCTTTGATTGGTATTTAAAAATGGTACTGGATTGTTTACTGTGATGGAGACCCAGATAATCCTTAGACTACTTGAACAACTCAAATATTTGGAGCAATTTCTCAGAGCTGAATATTGGCTGAATTGATTTGTCTAGAATCAGAGAGTTCTATCTTTTACCTAAATGGGAGTAGAATTCCAGTGAGGCTAATTTTCACTACAAGTCTGCTTTTCTGCTGCCTGATTTAGTCCCTCCTTTGTTTGTGGCTCCGGTGAATGCAGCACTCACTGATTTCTCTCCCCAGTCACCGTTGCTGCATTTGGAGCCTCGGCTGTGAGTGCCAATGAAATTGCCACTTAAGACTTGCAACATTCATAACTTTTATGGTCATTAACAGCTCAGTAGAGGTTACCAAACTGGAATTGGGTATTCTGTGCTGTTCGGTAATCTGTGGGAGGGCAGCCTTGGATGGTTGCTTTCCCTGCTGTCAGTACCCCCAGCAGCAGCTCAGAGTGCTGAAGTTGAATTTGGCAGAGTTTTGACAAGAAAGCCCAGCATTTGAATAGCACAGTGCATCATTCCTGGCCTCTTTCATGTGATGCTGTGCAAATGTTTGGGGGTTTGGAGCTGGTTATTTTGCTGTTTGGGTTTTTTTTGTTGTTGTTGTCTTCTGTTTGGTTTTGGGGTTTTGGTGGGAGCCTCACCTAAGCTCCTCGACAGCATGGCTGGTGATCGAGGAGTGTCAAGGGGAAG
This sequence comes from Chloroceryle amazona, assembly GCA_027560015.1. Lineage (NCBI taxonomy): Eukaryota > Metazoa > Chordata > Aves > Coraciiformes > Cerylidae > Chloroceryle > Chloroceryle amazona. The sequence continues at coordinate 61,880 of JANHFX010007208.1, read as the reverse complement.
TTGTGCAGCGCCCAGCAGGCTGTTTGCCAGCAGCACCTGTCTGTACACTATCTGCCTTTGACCCCATTGTCTCCAGAACCTCCAAGAGTTGTTGGACACTGGTTGCACAGAGCAGAGCCCAGCCTCCCTCACTGCACAGCAGCAGGTCTTTGCTGTTGGTACCTGAAGACCAGAATTACTTTCTCCAGAGAGGCATGATACTTACTAATTGCAAAGCAGCATGGTGAGAGGTTCTTTTGGCTTCTGCTGGTCTCAGAAACAAATCCTGATGGAATTTTTGGCAGTTTAGGGACTGGATGGTTCTGGACACTCAGGCCTTATGGCATTTGTCACTTGTTCGATGAGAGAGCACAACTGAAGGGTGACTGAGTTCTCTTCTCTCTGCTGGCAGTTATGGGAACAAGGAGTGGCAAATGGAGCTGTTGGAGGATGAGTTCATCCAAGGTCTTTATGAGCTGTTCCCTCCAGTGGCTCCTCCTGCTCATCTCCCCACCCAGACGCCCAGTGCACTGCCAGCAAAGCCTGAGGGCTGTTGTCATGCCAATAATTTTTCCACAGAAGCCTCTGGGGCAGCCTGTTTTACTTTCCTGCTATAGTTCATAAATATCAAGACTATTCTTCTACCCATGCTACAGTATCTGGATTTCCTTCAGAGCCTGGAAGGAAGAGTGCAGAATTGTGTTGCATTACTGGGAAGCTGAGGAAGATAAGGTGTTCAGAGATTTCGACTAGCACGAGGCTATTACTGCATATCACTTAAACGTACCTCCAGAGGTGAGTAGTGCTCACGTGGGCAAAGCAGTATTTCCTGCAGACTGTCCCAAAATGAGGGGTAGGGATGGGAGAGACAAGTATTGAGATACAGTACATGTTTTCTAGGCCCCTTGCTGTAAAAGTGCTTTGACAATTGAGGCTGTGACCATTTTTTTTCCTCCGGGCTTTGGAATTGTAAGTTTAAGCACAGAAATAGCAAAAATTGCTTTTTAAGGAGAAGCTTTAAAAAAGAATGGTCTAAATTCAGAACATGATGGAATATATTATAGTCCTTTCCATTTAGTATAGTATATATTACAGTCCTTTCTGGTTTATTTTGTTATGCTATTTAGAGTTCCTTCTCAATATACATCTAAGAGTTTGAGAGACTCTACAAGCATATGACCCAAGGAAGACTGGTATTAGGTATAAAAATGTGTACCCTGAGCTATCCTGCATTTCTGTATACCTTTTGAAAGGTCTTATTTTACAGATCTACTTTGGTGGCCTCACATACAGTGTTATGACTACACCAACTCAGATTTCTCCAGCAAGGTCAAAAAGAACTTAAAGTATTCTTACTTGGGGGGAATCTGAGAAATCTAAAGCATTCAGATTTTTCAGGGAGAACTATCTGAAGGAAGCTAAAGTTTCATCAGCTTAGTCTGTCTTCGGAACTTCATCAAATCACAGTCTTGGAAGTTTTCTTTGGATGAAGATGGAAAAGCCATTGCTGAAGGGCAGGAGGCCTGTGGGGCAGTACAGAAGGGAGCAGCATGAGCAGGGGAATTTGTATCTTGGCTCCATGCTTATTACTGAGTTTAGGCTGTTGGATGTATTCAGCTTGTTTAATTGCCAGCATAAACAAAGTCATGGGATAATGATAGCATCCTTAGATGTTGATTAAGGAAAAGGTTTTGTCAGATCTTTTAATGTAATGAGACAGTAACATTGCAACTAGTCTGTTCACCATGTGAAGGAGATCTACACAGAGCAGGAGTTGTCATTGAGTCTGTTTATCTCTGGCAATTTTAGCAATTCTTAATAAGCCTGATGGGGCTGATCAAGTGATGAGGTTATTTCAGCCCAACCCATCCTGTTGGTTTGCTGAAGCATTTTGTTTGGGCCATTAGCATCTCTGTCCCATTGCCTTCCCTGCCCTCCTCAGTTATGTGGCCATGTATTGTGCTAATAAACCAAGAAACCTGTCTTTCAACCCCAAGGTGATCTTGGCTGTTTGAGAAAATCATGACTTTAAATAAATTAAAATAGTTAACAAAGTCAAACAGCTTATTTTGTGCATGAGCATTAATGAATGGGCCACAATAAAAATACCAGAGAGAGAGACAGAGAGAATGGAAAAGAGCTCGTAGCTGTACTAACAGATGACAAATACATTAAGCATAGTCCTTGGAGTGAAACTTCTGCCTCCCTCAGTTTAATAAAGAGCTCAAAACCCTGTGACTGTAATTCTGTACTGCACAACTCATTGCCATTAGAATTTAATATGTATTCAGTCTATTCATTTTTGCACCTGTGAAGCACAATGTTTGTGGCAGATCTGAAAGAACCTCTGTATTTCTCCACAGCAGAACATTTCTTTCAGGAGTTATTATGAGCCAGTCAACAAAGGGCATGTAGTTTTTAGAGGGCAAGTCTTTGGGTCTTGGTTTTGGGGTTTTTTTTAGTTTATTTTTGCATTTTTTGGATTACTTAAAACCAAAAAAGCTGATCACAACGCAAACAGTTATGAGACATGTAACAAAATATTGAGTGCCTATGGTGTATTTTTCCAAGCATTTTTCTCATGCTATGTGAAGTTCAGGAACTGTATTGTTTATAATAATTCTTTCTTGAAGCAGAACATTTACTTTGCAAGTTGGCAAAGCCCTGCTTCTTATCATGTTGCATCTTGAATTACATGGGCATTGTTTCTCAGACCAAGAAGCTTTAAGAAGTGCCAGCAGGATGAATTATTTCAGGTGATTATTAATGGATGGGACAGTAGTAGCAACTAGACAGAGCTGTGGGCTGGTCTCAGTTGTCAGCTCTGCCAGCACTGGCCCACTGCAGGGACTCTCAACATCATTTCTCTGGACCTCATTTTCAGCAGTTCCTGCAGTGTTAGAAATTGCACAGTTCTTGTCTGAAAAACACTATTTAAAAACAAAGCATTGCTAATCACTGTTGCAACAGTCAGAGAAATACAAATGTCTATTGATTGTGTTTTGACAGCTCACTGTGCCCCAGCTGTTTTAAGCTCTCAGTAGTGTTTAGGTGAAGACTGTGCTTACCATATATTCCCCTATATATAGTACCTATATTGTAAGTCTTAGCAGTAAGGATAGTATATAAATGAGCACAAAAATGAGTGAGTAGGGTTTTTTCCCCTCTACAGTTAAAAGATGGAACAGTGCAGTTTTGCTCTTTAGACACCTGTCCTGCAGATAAAATATTTAAGTTAGTCCCCGGGTTTGTTGAAGCAGAAAGAGGATTGGATTATATTATTTCTTCTCCTGTCCCATTTGCTTCCTTCTCTGGCTGTGCTCTTTTGCCCCGGTGTTTGGTAAATTCCTTGCGTGTTGGTCTATCTAGTGTTGCCAAGATGCAATGAAAATTTAAAGCCTCAAACAGAAAGCTGAGTTCTAATTAATAAACTTTCAGATCCACTATTCAGCAGTAAAATCCATGAAGTCCTACTAATGACAATTGCTTTATGTAGGTTAAGGAAGGAAGGAAGGAAAAAGACAAACCTCTTCTTGAACTGCATGTAGCCAACTTGATAGTTTCAGTAAATCAAGAAAATTGTTTCTTGATGTTGACACATAGTGTGCCTAGTAATTCATAACTAGAAATTAAAAGAAACAATTTCCTGTGGGCTAATGTTAACATCTCTAATACATTATTGTTAGTGAGCATTTCCTTTTCATTTTTCACGCTGAACACCTGAGAACATAGAGGAATAAGGATTAAATTACAGCTGTGTTCTGAGCTGGCTCTCTTGTGGTTCCCCTTTCTTTCTGTCCGAATCTGTGCAAACTTTCACACTTGGCATTTTGGGGGAAATCAAGTGACAGATGGAGCAGTTTAGAATCCAAACCAAGCCACCTCACGCAGGAGAAAGGCAAAGGTTTGCCTCTTTTTCAATAATAGATTGCTTTCTCTAGCACTATAAGCAATCCATGCACATGTTGGTTTGAGGGGAAGAAGACTGAAGAGATCAGGGTGCCACTGGGTTATGACTGAGGAACTGGAGTCTGCAACCATGGCAAGGTATTTAACATGCCTGACTTCCTGGTCCAGTGTGGATTATCAAAGCAATATTTATTTATCTGGAGATTTTCCTTTACGTCTCTAATTAAAAAAAGAGAATTATTTCATGATGGTAGCTTAGACTTTTAAAAAATGTAGTTCTCAATATTTCTTAGCATACTGAACAATCTATTCCCGCCCCCCCCCGCCCGAGGTCCTCAAAATATGAGCCTGGCTGTTTGACTCAATCAGTGGAAGTTAGGCAGGCTGGGTTAAACTTTGTATCTTTTAAAATACTATTTAGTGTTTCTTCTTTTTTGATATCAAGATGGGAATTCCCATCTTCATCTTTGTTTACATCTTTGTATATTGGCTCCAGGGACCTTTTGTACTCCAGAGAGGCCGTGCCACAAAAAATCTGCTCAGGTGAAGGCCAGAGTCAGGGGTTTGTTTCTTGGAGGCTCCATCCTGCTGCGGTTCAGTGAAAGCCAAGATCTCAGTCTGAGGTCTTCACTCACAAGATTTATTTTACAAAGTGACCAGAACTTTAACTGCCTTTTTGATTTTTCTTCTCTGCTGATCTCACTTTCTGTGTTTGTAAAAGATGTGAGTAGGCACAAGCTGTGGGCATTAACTGCAAAATGTAGCAACATGTCAGAAGAGCTCATTATTTGTTGCTTTATTTTGTATTCTACTTCACTGAAAAACCACATCATTGCTCCATTTTACCTACGTCTGGCTCTTACCGAGACACAAGCTTGGGCCCACGCTAAGTAAGGGGCACATGATGGAGCTCAGTGTTGATGAAAGAAATGGTGGGAAAGTCATAGCCACTCAATCACTAAGAAAAATCCCAAGTGCATTCTTCAATATTTAAATTTTACATACAAACCAAGACTTACCCACTGTCGTGCTCAATCCAGCTCAGCTGTTGCCTGCCGCTAATAACGTTCTTTTCTTTTGGCAAATAGATTTCTGCTGATATTATTTAATTTTGCCCCCATAAAGTTGGGGGGTTTAGTTATGTACAAGACATCAAAGAGGCATGACAGAGTTTTCCTTCCTCAGAGAACAAATACCAAATTTCTCTTTGAAGCTGGAATCAAAGTGAGAGAGTCTGCAACTGATATAAGAAATAGGAAAGACAGGTATCCTGCATGAAAGTAAATCAGAGTTTTGGTGTTGACAGATACATATTTTTTTAAATACTCGTGTTTCTCTTTCCTGTAATTTTCGTCTGATGTGAGCCCATTTTATTCACCCCAGTGAGCCAGGGTCTTCAGCTAATGGATTCCTTTGTTTACATTGCAGAGGAAATTCAAGTAGATTGAGTGAAGACAGGATCCATTCTAACACATCGTCTTTAACACTTACACAAAAAAAATAAATAGTAGAACCTAAGATTCAAAAAATATCTTGAAGTGCTTGATCAACCTAGAAGCTTCCCCATGGACACTATAAAGAAAAGGATGAATCAGAAAAAGCGTTCTTACTTTGCTTCTTTGTGACTGGCAGTTTCATGCTGGCTTTTGGTACAAATTCTCAAGTGATGCTTTCCTGTGGAAAGGGCCATGGGAAGCAGCTTTTCCACTGTCTGTCTTCTCTTGTGAAAGTACTGGGTGAAGCGTGGCCCTTAGAAAACATCCATGTATAAATAAGATGACACTGCTTTTATTTTGGAGCTAAAAGAAGGTCATTGCATTGATGAACACGGTGAAATGTATATTTTTATGTGATGATTGCCTTTGTTTAGTGTCTTTGGGTTTTAACTTGCTGTTGAAAGTGGCTGTTTTGCTGGTGGATAACAACGCATCTACCAGTTCTGGACAAATGAACAGAATTGAAACAGCTACACTTTTGCAGAACTGAACATTAATGAGTGCTTAAAAATGCCAAGATGTTGTGACAGTTCTGCATGTTCTTCTAAATATAGAAAAATTGATTAATATTTCCTTGGTGGCATCACAGATCTTTGCCTGAACAATACCCCAAACTCTCCAGATGTAAAAGAGAAATATAAACTCTGGCCTTTGTTTTTTCCTGTTAGCCCTGAGATTGCACTGGCTTCCTGTTACTTGATTGTCTTAGTGGGTTGTATTGTACTTCGTGATGTGGTGGTTGTTATACTGCAGTTTTTGCCTCAAATTCTCTCGTCCTCCCCTCCTTTTAGCCTAACTGTGCTTACCAGTTGTTTGAATCTGCTATTTCTTTCAAGAAGCTGAGATTTGGAAAAGACCCTTGGGCTTCCCTTTCAGAGACAGGTTACGGTCTGAAAGCAGCACTGCAGAGAGTGCCTACACCTCTCACTTTCCATCTTCCTCCTCATGTCTGAGGGCAGACCTGAAGAAGACTCAAGGTCAAGCTTCAGAAGAGTTGGAGGAAAGTCATGAGTACCCTGACTGCTGACCTGGGAATGCCACATGTGATCCAGACAGCCCTGTGGCACCTGCTGGAAATACGTACAAATCTGTATGAGTTCATTGTAGTTAAAAATGGGTTTATTTACAGAAGCAGAGTGCTGTGTCACTCAGGCAGGCCAATTTAATCAGGAATACCCCACAACATGCTCATCTGTTATCTCTCTAAGTTTGCTGTCTGACTATGGAGCATCCCACAGTCTCTGCCCTGGATCGGTACCACTCTGCTGGGGGTAACGAAGCCTGTCAGACAGAGCTTTGCATCACACAGCTCTTCTCGCACAGGTTTCGCATAGCTTCCACTTCCATTCTTGGACTTCTGACCCCCTGAAAGCAAATAATTATAGTATTTGGGTTTCTTTATTTTTGAGACGATTAAATCTCTTGGGCTATCAGATGGAAGGGTTCATTTATATAGTTCTGTTTTCATTAAAAACAAACCAAAAAGCTGTCACTTCAGCAAATCATGACTTGGTAGCAGTGCCGCAGTTAGGTTCAGAGTGGGGTATACTTTTGTACTCTGGTCACAGGAAGATGTTTAATGACAAAATCTTATCCTGGTGATGTATAAAAAGGGCTTAATTTACCTAATTTTTATTTTTAAGTGGAACATCTAATTTATTCTCTGATGAGTTTCCACCATTTGACCCAAACAAACAAAACCAAAACATTATGCTACTGACAGGCCCATTAGAGCTACATACACTTTAATTTTATTCATGTTATTGGTAGTATGTTGGTGGGCAGAGAGGCAAATAGTCCTTGCACAGCTTACACTGTGGTAGAGAGTGGAAGAATCCATATACTAGGGGATTATTCTAGACAGTTTATGACCCTTAATTTTGCTTTTGCATTTATTTGTTCCCTCTCTGAAGCTGCGGAGGAGGCTTTTTCCATAGGGAATGTCTTGATAAGAATGTTACAAATATTGAGCAATGAAATAACACCAAAGGTTATTATATATGTTCTGTGACTGTTTAGTATGGATAGCCTCTGTTTTAGGGGAAATAGTAGCTATTTTTAATGCATTTTTTCATCTCATTTGTGTGATATTTATTTGCCCAGTGCCTGTACTTTTCTTTAGATTTATAGAGGATTATACAGTTAGTTGTTTTTTTTATTCTACAGTCTTGTAAATAGGAGATATTTCCATTTTCACTGGAAAGCTAAAAATCCTCATTTCCACATAGTGAGGAGGTTTGGTGCAGCCAGCCAAAAAAAAGCATCCGCTGTAACAAAAAATCTGAGCCTCATTATCAAAATCATCTCATTTTTAGCTTTGTTTGGCTTCTTGCTGCTCTCAGTGTGCACAGTGGCTTGAAATTGCCAGAGCGATTTTTCACTGCCAGCTCTTTGAGAGCAGGAGGAAGTGAAGTGATGCTGGGAGAGCTCCTCCCAGAGCTGAGGGAGAGGAGCAGAACAGGCTGCAGATCTTGACCTACACACTAAAGGTACTGTGGGACAGGACAGAGGGGTGACTTTGCTGGAGCCAGGGCTGGATTTGGAGACTACACTCGTGTGACAATATCACTTATATCAGAAGTCCCCGAACGTATGAAAGCGCAGGCAGCACTCCCAAGAAAGTTTTAAAACTACATTTCAAGGGGCGAAATCAAGTACACAAAAGAGCAAGTAAGAAGTAGAGCCATGTGGATGAGAAGGACAAATATAAAAGGGCTGTATTCATTGTAATGGAAATGAGTTACTACAGGTTTGATTTCTGTTTTATGAATATGCTTTCAAGGGAAGACAAAAAGATGAATGAGGCGCTGTCAGATGTCCCTACAAATGGAAAGAGTTTAGCAAAGAAAGCAGGAAACGGTGTAAGAAGAAAATACATTTTGAAGTAGTTAATTAAAATCTAGCTAGAAGGCAGGAAAAGAGCAATGGATCATGATGGTCAGCAGAGAAGTCCCAGCCTATTAATACACATTTAGAGAGCTCAGTCCTGATGATCTCCAAACAAGGTGTTTGTCCCTTGGTACCAAAGTGTCATGTCCTCCCTGCATTTCCCAGTTATCAGTGAAGCAGGCAGAGGTGGGTAAAGGAGACAAACAAGATTTTATATGAAAAATATTGTTGTGTTCTGAAGGGAAAGCATGGTGTGTTGAGAGGTGATTGAAGTCTTTGACCAGGAACAGCCAAATGCTCAAGGGATAATGGGGAATGCAACCTGGCGGTGATACCTGATAGCACACAAGCAAAGTGCGGTGCTAGAATGTCATTGCCTTTTAGCTATATATATAGAGTGAGTATATATATATATACTTGACTAGATTATTTTAATAACAAAGAGTAAAATTAGTAATTAACAGAAATTGTGTGCAGTGTGAAGACCAGAGTCTCTGGAAGCAATGGCCACAACAACTTGAGAAAGGAGAGCAGGATTTGGGAATTCTGGAAGTGTGGCATGCTCATGTGGGCTGGAAGCAGAGGACACAACAGACGCAAGGCACTTTGTGTATCAAGGACACAAAGTAGTTGTTAAAACACAGAAATGGAGGACGGGAATAATAGGTTTTGGTGGAAAGGATGGTCGCCTGTGGATTCCCACAGGATCTTATAATCCTTTCAAATTTTTTGTTGCTGCTGAATCTTTTAGAATAGTGACTACAGTAGAAAGCTTTGGTCCTGGGCATCTATGTGAGGAAACAGTGAATGCCATGCTATTCATTGCAGATAAAACAGTGAACTGCTGCTGCCCTGAAATAACATGGGGATTAAGGTGGATATTTTTGTTTTAGTTAAAAATTATGGCTGTGTCCCTTGACAGTCAAGAAAGTAAAATTTCATGCTGTACTTACTGGAAAAAAAAAGAACAGAAAACCAGATAGAAAGCATAATGGTAGTCAGGTAGGTATGTGCAGTTTTGGTCAGTCTTCTCAAAGGGAGTTATTGAAGAGCAGTTGAAGGCAGAGAGCAATGGCAGCAAAGATGTTCAAAAGTCTGGAAGGGCTTACAAGGAATGACAGATGAGGCTGACACTCCTGAGTCTGGAAGAGTGAAAACTGAATGCAGTATGACAGAGAAGAATAAACTCCTCAATATGAGAGTTAGGGAGCACACTCAGAAGGTAAGATGCCAGTGTCATAATAAACAAGAGAAAGTAATTCCTCCCACATGTGATATTCGTTGGCAGAGTTCCTTTCCTTGAAAGGTGCTGTCCAGGTTGGACTTCAGAAAGTGCTTGAATGGTGTCATGAAGTGAAAATCCATTATGGGCCAGTAACAATGACAATGTCACTTCAACTTCTGGAAGTCTTATTAGCAAATTGCTGGAAATTATTCTTAGGAGGAATAATCCAGCTTTCCTGTTCTTATTCTCTTCCCCAGACTTGTGCAGTAGGTGCCCAGCAAAGACACAGAGTGGCTCTGCAGAGCTCTCTGAGGTACTGTGGATGTTCCTACCTTTATGTTATAATAGGAAACTGATGCAAGTAAGTGTAGTATGTAGAAGTTCTGAATCATTACCAAGCACCTTCAAGCTATAGTTTGAATTTATCTTCTGTGTTGTAGGGCAATGAACATGTTGTTAGCAGGAGAACATGTAAAATGATTGTAATTTGAAAAATGAGAGGATTTGTTTGGTAGATTGGGATTAAAGCAAGGAACGACTGAATACAGTAACTCCAAGCTTGATGCCTGTACACTATAGTAGGTGGGAAAGCTGTTACAGTCATTAGGAATTCATTTTGGAAAGTATCACAGACTGAACACTGTGAAGTAGTACAAGCTAAAAAGCACAGTGATGAAATGATGAAGGACTTCTTTTGATTAAACTGGGACATATTTACTGTGGTAGAACACCATCTCACCAGGGATGCCTCTGGCTGCTTCTCTGCAATGAACTGATATCATGTCTAGTTTCAAAGGAACAAATTTTCAGTTGATACTTAGTTAACAGAGGTACAAATAGGAAGTAACAGTGAGAGCATGTTTAAAATTCTGTGGAAAATGGAGCTTTTGGGCCAGGTTTCTGATGGTTTGCATAGGAAGATTTAATCATCATAAGTCCATTAATACAAAAGAGAATGCCACACATAAAAAAAAAAAAAGCCCACTTGGGATAATAACTGAAAAACACAGCTAAAGCAATCTGTGCAGTGCTCTTTTTCTAGCAGGGCTAAAACAAACAATACCTTCAACCTGTATACTGCGAGGTAAGGTGATAAATGATGGAATATTATCTAGGCAGTATAAACATTCTGTAAGACCATGCCTGGACTCCTACAGACCTGGCCTGTGCATTTTAGAACAGCATTACCATATTACAGTGGTACAGCAGAGCACAAACACCTTGGTTCATGTTTTGGGGAATGCTAACTATAGAAAACCTTGGCCACAGCTGTCTGAAGCTGTCTTTTGAAAGCACTTTGCAGTTGGGTCAAACAAAAAGGAAGCTGCTGTAAAGCCAAAAGTGGATTGATGAGAATCACTTGCCTCACTAATCAGAGAAATTCTCATGGAGATGACAAGTACTGGGATAAGATGAGAAGAAGCTCTGCCTATGTGTTTTGGGCATGAAAACCAATTAGCAGTGAGGGTGAGGAGATGAGCTGGTGTCAGAGAGTGAAAGAAATACATATAATCAGCTTGGGAGGTGAAACTGTATTACTGAAAAATCTTCACACATGAAACTGAGGAGTATAGTAGATGATGGGGATTAATGGGCTGTGTGGTAGGTGCTTTGTACTGCTTGAGTGTTTAAGGACACATCTTTACCGACTTGAGGAAATGTTCTGTGCTTGTCATTTCTAATGTGCCTCTATCACACTTTGGATCCTTGGCCCTTTCAGCACTTTTTGTGATTAAGAAATGCCTATGATTGCTCTAGGGGAGGTTGATGAGCATATGAAAAGTAGTTTGATTAGTTTCGTCAGGAACAGCCTCGTTTTGTCAAATAATGTATTTTGAGAGTTACCTCATTGGGTAGAGACCAAATACAACTAGTCTAGCACTGGACTTACAGCAGAGAACATGTCAAATACTCCACTACTTAAGCAGCTCTGCATTTAATTAAGACTAGCTACTTAAAAACAGGACAAGAGGTATAAAAATGCAAAAAAAGAAAAGGGCTATTCTGTTTCCTGCTCTCACAGGAAAGTACAGAACAGCAAACTATTACTTTCCCAAAATACCTAGTAGCACACGAGTATTCCTTGTCTTCTTTGAATAATCTGAACTTTTATGTTTACAGCGTAGCTATCTAGTTCTTTAAGTGACTTTAATATATAAGCACAAAGTTGTAAAGTATGTCCTTGTGATATAAAACAAGGTGGAACCAAATGTTAGATTTGGTTACAGAAAAAAAAGTAAGCTATGCAATCTAGGTTTAAATTTTAGATACCACTGCTAGGAATGTTTAACTATAGGCTGCTTGCACATTACTGCTCTTCTCACTCCTCTGACCAGGGTTTTCCACATCTTCCATTGTGCTGGCAACTTGCTGTGGAGGAGCTGCCTGGCAAAATTTACATTTCAGCTGATTGAAATAATAGCTCTATTCTTGGCAGAGCTGTTAAGCAGGATTTATAGACAATAAGGCATTACTTGACAGAATGAAAAAGAAAAGGAAGAAAAAAAGATTTGGGGTGGAGAATGGCTTTATTTGTGGGCTGTGTCAATAATATGCAGAACATCTCTTTTATACAAGAAGGATCAGAATAATTTTCTGGACAAATATCTGTATCCATATCTACAAAACTGTTTCTTTTTCCTTGGCCCTGGACTTCTCCTAAGTTCAGTGATACTGTAAAGGCAGAATTCTTTGCAAATTTCAGATGGTTTAATTTCTAAGGAATTATTTAATAGTGAAATTTGGCTCTTGTGGATGGTGCTGATCATTTTGAACAAGGTGGTTCTACTTTTCAGTATTGGCTTTGACTAATAATTCATTTAAATTCTCAGTCAGTGAAGATCTGATATTAGTTTAGCTAAGTTATTTCCCTTAATTGCTTTTCTGTTGTAATTTGACTTTAATTTTATAACTTCAGGTAAATAGTTTTCTGATGTTAATTTTACTTCATGAAAAGAAAATAATTGAATGTGAAGTTTCTAAGTTGCTGCTTTCAGTCATTAAGATTTTTATAATGGTGAGAACATGTTAGCCGTGTATGGCATTTCAGATGATTATGAAAAATGAGATGTGATTGTTTCCACCTTGTTCCTAATGGGGCTTCTGCCAGCACTGGAGCTGGCAATGGTCACACTGATGGGAACAGATGGGAGGCCAAGAATTAAACAAACACAAGAGCAAACACTTGTCGAGTTGGACTAAATTGACACCTTGAGAGGACATGGCAAACTGGGATTGGGAATTTCAGATTTTAGCAAGCTGTCTTCTTTAGCCCATGCTTCTGTGAAGTCTTGGATTTTATACTGTAAGGCTTGGTGCCGTGAAATACCCTTTGCCGTGTTCATACTGCGATGAGCATAAGGGGGCCTTGTTGTTCACAGTTACAGAGTTCTTTGGCTTCTCTGCCCTGTGAGGTGTCACCGGTTACTTGTACATCCAAATGATCAGCTTTGGGATGGACAGCAATGAGTCTGTCCTGGTGAGACAACAGAAGTTACCTTTTTATTCCATGCATTTGTACTCATCAACAACTGCAATGGGTTCTAGCCCACTGTGGGCCAACATAAGCATTTGATGGAACTTTAGAAATGACATCCAGTTGTTCCTCTTAATCCACTTTCCATGTACATAAGCAGGAGAACTGTGGATAAATAGAAATTGCAACACATTATGAGCCTGAACTAAATCAGAAGTGAGAGATCCCAAGAATGAGAAGATCTTTTTTACAAAATCTGCCCATTGGTTGAGAGTTTAGTCTCTGTTCCTTAAATTTGGTTATGTAAACATCAGGTTGAAAATAAGCTTTTAATCCATATTTATTTCTTATTTGTGTTCCTACATTGTCTGCCAAAAAACATGAACTCATTACTAAGATGAAACATTCTGCATACTTATGCTCTTTAATTTACTGAGCTATTGGCCTAAATGCATTCTTTTTACAGAAATAACTGAAGGCAAGTATGCTATGTGTCAATAGGTGTATGTATATATGCTACTACTGGGCTTCATTTAATAGAAAGGAACTACTTTACATGACAAGCTGTTATAAACAGCCTGCAGTTTACACTCTTGCAGAAGGCATGGATACAGTTTGAAGGCATTCACATGGGATGTTCTGAACATGCCGACTGCCAAAAGAGATAGGAGAAAATCCAAAAGGAATCTTTCTTGGCCAGAGGCAGGGAATGGATAGTTGCTAGAAATATAAGAGGTCTACAGAAAGCTGAGTCTGTGTCCAAGTGAAGAAATAGCAAAGATCACTACCTGGCAGATTAAACAGTGAGGCGTGCCAAGGAAGAATTGGAAGAAAAATTTGAAGACATGAGAAGTATTAAATTCTTTTGCAAGCACTCCAGGTAGAAATAGAAAAACTGGCCGCAGAGCTTGTAAGAGGAGTAACAGAGGTATAAAAGGAATAGTCAGAGGAAATAAGACCAGAATAGGAAACTGTAATGAGTATTTTGCATCTATATGACGACAGAGAAGTTTGAGCATGTTGCCAGGCTCATTTATTGAAGGTGAGCCCTTCCTTGAAACCATATGGCAGTTCCTTAGAGCTGTCATCAAGTCTGTGCACAAAAAAATGTGGCTGAATTTCAAAAAGCATTGAGTGGGGTTCCCAACCACACGCTCCAAGGTAAACTGAGCCGCTGTGAAATAAAAGGGAAGGTCTTCACATGGATAGGAATTTGGCAGCTGTTTTCTTTCTCAAATACCTTCTGGAAAATCAGCTTAATCTCCTTTTCTGAGTACCTGCTGATAAGGCTGCTTGAAGAACTGCTGGACATCATAGTCAGCTGATTTTCACCCTCAAACTGCCTTTTAGCTGAATCACTTTTGTTTTGGTCTCTAGATGATGCTCTTTCTTAATTGTCTCTCCCGATTTGGGTTTGCATGCTTAGCAGTAGGTTACCTGCAAGCTGTTAGTAAATCCATTGGTACTGGCTATTTTTACTGCACATGAATAAGTTAATAATCTAGCACCGGGTAACCTGCTGTTATTATGACTCTGTCATTGTTGATTCTTAAATACTTACTGCGAAATGTAAAAAAAAAATTGTGTGTGAACTGCTGCATGGCGGGAAAAAAGTACAGAACTTTTAATTGACTTTCACTGTAGCATTTGCTTTTTAGTTTACTGGGAAGTGTTCTGAAAACAGAATGATAGGCAGTATGCATTAATGTACAACAGTTTATATCTTTAAAACAGTCTGAAAATTTGGGGGATTTTTCTTTAAATTCAATTACACTTCATACTAACTTTTCCGTAGTTTTTATATGCACATGTATGCAAAGACAGATCTCTTTAACCCATCGTTAAACTCTCTGTGTGGCTTGAAAACGTGAGTCAGCTCTAGGAGAAAATAGCTAAGCATGTGAGCTGGCATCAAAGAGTCACTCTTTTCCATGCGCATCATACATCACAATAAACACATGTTATCATAATAAATGCATTACTTAGTATTCACTCCAGGTCTTGTGATTCTGTCAGAATGGTAATATTTTGACCCAGAGGTGCGACAGAGTTAGGCTGACTTGATTGTTAGCCGTGCCTATTAGCACATGATGGAGCACCGCGTGCCTCGCACTCCCTGTACCTCAAAGCGCAATGCCAATTATTTTCCCTGGCATGCTGTCACCTGGCAGGATGACTCCACTTCTGCAATTTTCCATGAAATATATGAAACTAAATGATGCACAAACCAGACAGGACATGCTTTATTTAGAATGATTGTTTTCGGCGTTCCTGTATGAAAATGATGCTGGGGGGAGTGTACTCTAGGTATCACACATGTAGGCAGGCAGAAGAAAGCCTGCCTTGGGAGGGAATAAGCAGGCGTTCAAGACAATTTGTCCTGTCTTATCTTGGGTTTCTTGTGTTGCCTATTTTCACAAAATTTTCTCTCCATACTTGCTCTCTCACGGTTTCTAGCTTACAGCTGTTCCTTTTCACCTCTTCAGTTTTGCAAGTAGCAAAAAACGCATATTGCAAACAATTTGGATTTAACTCTCTGGCAGCAGACATTGTCTCCCAGAAATAACTGATTGAATCATGGAAAGTCTCTATTTTTAATTCAGCTCATTACAAAACCTCAGACTTCATTTATGACCAGCTTGTGATCACGTGCTGTGTGAACTTCCAACTATATTTACTTATATAAATATCTGTAAATGCATTTAGGAAATGCTCGACTGTAGGTAGCTGGTGGTGTTTGGACTAAAGGGTCAGGAAGCAGCTTGGTTTATAAAGCATGCGGTCACCTTTATGCTTGCATGTTAGCATTAGCTTCTCATTTTAATGTTGTAGGCTACACCAGCATAGCAGGCTAATGCACGGACATCCCATAGTTCTCATGTCTGTTCAAAATTTCCCAAGGGATTGCCAAAGATAATTTCCTCCCTCCCACTTAATTACAGTGGGTTTCATTTTTGCCACTGAAAATCGGGGATGATACATGTTTGTGTCTTGGTGGAATGGTATTAACTTTTGTCTTGTCTTCTGAGACCATGGATTTGGATGTCATTTGTAAGATAAAATGTATTTAATGTCTAGGTTTCATTAATAGAATTTTCACCATTAACTTAAGTAATGTATACTAGAGGTTAACAAATGATGGCACCTCTTTGTTAGCATACGGTGTGCAAGAGCCTCCGTTAGGACTCTTTATGGCTATACATTGAAGTGAGGAGGATCCTACTGGATCTGAGGAGAAAAAAACAACCACTCAGCTCACCATGAGGACAGTCAGGCATGGTATGTCCATTCCTGGAAGAGTTTAGGATTGCTTGGAGGGGGGCCTGTGTTCCTGGTGTGGATGGGGACCCTGGGGACCCCAAGTCCCTGAGTAAGGACTTTGGTCTAGAAAATTCTGAGGTACTTGAAAGGCAGCCGTGAGTCTGTGGCAGAAAGGAATGGGAGGGAGAATGTGTGAGGCACACTGTGCATCTAATTTACAGTAGTGTGGTTTGCTGATCACAAGAATTGTTCTTGGAGCACAAAGTTTCTTTGTGTTAGCTACTGCTACATTACCTTATCGTGTGCTAGTTACACACTTGGTGTTCTTATCTTTGTTCAGGAAAAGAAACATAAGACGTAAGATTTAAATACAATGAACTTTAATGGTTACTCTCCAATACACACACGCACAAAAAAAGGAGGAAAAGCTTCATGTCATCATTTCACTTGTCAGTAATAAAATGCTCTTTTGGTATTTTTCTTTTCGTCCCAGCATATGGTATTTCCATCTCCTCCCTTTTTTGGATTGTAAGAAGGGAGAAAACTATTGGCGGTGAATGTTGATGTTAAAGGCAGCACAGAAGCAGAAATTCTTGTCTGTGTCTAGAAGTGTAAAACTGAGAAACTAAAGTGCAGAGGAGTTTGCTGAGAACAGTTCACGGTAAAAACTCTCCAACATAGGGCTAGTGAAGACATCCCAGTAGGCATTTAAACATCCAAGACAATTAAATCAATTTGCCTACCATGCCTGTTGTGCTGCTTCTAACAATCATAGGTAAACAAGTTCAGTAATGAAAATAGGAAATTAATATTACTGAAGGCACTATGGCAAAAAAAGACTGATTTTTTTTTTTCTTTTACTAAAAAGTGAGAAAAAAGTTTCTCATGTTAGAAAGCCATTGTTATAATCATAAAGGCTTAGCCGTATTACCAAGAAACACACATGAATGTGTGTATGGTGCTACATCAGGGAGTGCAGAGAACAAATAGGACACAAAAATCATAGCACATGGGTCTTTGTATTGCTGTCTATATGAATTTGCATATGGAAATGAGAAAAGTTTAGACATCTCAGGTAAGAAGGTTTTTATATTTGTTCATACATAAATCTTCCTTTTGGTGGGGGGGCATGAGGGGTTAATTTAGAAATTATTTCAGGGAAAACTGTAGCAGTTCTTTCCACTTGGCAGCCTTCAGTAACATAAAAGACAATGAAAACTCCGAGACCATGGGATACAACCCTCTTCCAGATTCTTGTTTTAATTAGTGTTTTACTGAGAGCCAGCTAGGTGAAAATAGTTGATGTTTATAATTCACCATGTAATCTGTAAGCACTAGGTGTAATTAGAAATCTTGCTTTTCTGCCAAGAATAAATTATTTTAATGTAAAATTAATGCTCCTCTTTTGAGACTGAAGGATTGCTTGTGGAAAAGTTCCTGATTTTCTCACTTGCCTTTATTTAATTAGGTAAACATAAAAGTAGAGGTTTAGAAACTTACTGTCAATGAAGTCAGGAAAAGTAACCTAAACTAGCATTGCGCAAAAATGGTGCAGGGTTTGGGTTTGTTTTGTTTTGTTTGTTTGTTTTTTTCTTCTCTTGAGGTCTCTTTAGGTCTTAAAATACAGGTGTGACTACATCTTTGAAAATTCTTTGTGACTTCAGGCCGTGGATCACTTTATCTCTGTGCCATTCAGGCTGCATCATGAATAGGAGAGTAAAATCAAGCTGAAATCCCAATCTGTGCTCTGCTTGAGGTGCATGTAACTAGTTTATCTAACCAAAGCACTCTGAACTTTAAGCGTGTAATCCATTTACATATATATCAATTAGCCTGTAATAGTTAATTATCAAGTTATCTAGCTAGGGAAGCAATCACATATGTAACCCTTCTTCGCAGTCGTCAAATATTTTAGCCCAAATATTTGCTCAAAAAGCTTGTTTTCACTAATTACTATAAAAGAATCAGATTCCTTGGTTGTTTACAAGAACACAGTCCATTTTCAGATTTTCTTCATTTATGAGCAGTTTCAGCGTTCCTTCTGGTGGCAGTTTTCTGTAGCAGGCCTTGGGCTGCTCCCTGCCATCAGCATCTTCCCTTGTCTTTGATAAACCGCATGAAACCCATCCTGTGCTCCAAACCGGGTCCGGAGCAGAGTACCAGCGTGGCTGCCGACACAACTCACCTCTTGTCTGCCCTGCAGGAGCTGATGACTTCGGAAGGCTTCACTCTGGAAGGAAATACAACACTGTAGCCTGTAATAATGTAAAAGCATTCATTACGTCACGTGAAGATTATGTACCACAAAAGGGTGCTCATGTTGCATGTAGGTTTGTAAGCTGCTGCAAAAATCGGGTTTTTTTGCCCTAGGAAAAAACAGGGAGCTGTCCCAAAGCCTCAGATAAAGTTACATATGTTCAAATTTCATTTTCTAAGCAAAAAGGTAAAATTATCAGATGGTGTTTTATTTATTTTTCATGTTCATCTAAGGTTGTTCCCCAGTGTGGATCCTGACGGAATCACTGTACAGCACATTGTTTATCGTGCACTGGGATTTTTTTTCACATGTGCTGATTGTCTTGATAAGTGTCTCCTTGGGCCCCTAAGAAAGCCTGGGGAATTAACGGCTCTGTTTTTTGTTTTCTGCAGACAGGTACTAAGAGCTAATAATAGCTGTTAAAGTATCCTCTTCCTTCTCTTTCATTAAAAGAAGATTGAGGCCAGGCTTAGATCAGTTAACAGGCGACATTAGCAAATAAGTTGTTGCAGAAGGTCCATGTAAAAGGTTTTTGTGGCTGTGATGTCCCGCAGCAATTTGAGGATTATATTGTGCAAAGAAAAGATACTCTAGGATGCAGATAAAGCTTCTTTGTACAAGGAACCCTTCAGTAATGTGTACCTTGTACATGGGTTTGGCTTTTTTTTTTCTTTCTAGTATGTTTTAGAATCAGTGCTGAAGCTTCTAAAGCCTTTATATTGAACATAAAAGTGAAGGAAAAAATCTGCCCTTGTAGTGTCTGTAATCCCCGAGTCTGTGTGTGATATTAATGCTTGATGGTTTGTGTGTGAAGAGAAGTGAGGAAAATTAACTTCTTCACTTCCAGCCTGCAAAATCAGTTCCACTGATCCTTATTAACTGGCCTCCAAAACAGCAGAGTACTAAATAATGTCCAAGTTCTTCTAAAACACTGTTCAGATTTAGGAAAAAATAAGCATTATCTTTGTGCTGAGTGACTAAAGAAACACAAGGTGTTAATTCTGTCATTTCCTTCAGAGCTGTCCTTAATTGTAAAGAGGCCCTAAGGTTGCATCAGGTGATGTTTGTACAAGATCTTGGGGCTGCTGGGGCTGGTGTGAAGTATTACGGGAGCTATGAAGTTCTGGACTGATAGGTAGGACTGGTACAGAGGGTGTTGCCCTAACAGTGAAGGTAGAAAGTGATGGGGCCTCCTGTTGCACAGTTGGGTTTTAGGCAGAGAGATGAAGAAAAGGCTTCTGCTCATAGAACTGTCCGTGGGGTTTTTTGGCTCTTTGTAAGTAAATAGGTGACGTAAGTAGCTACGTAGTTAATGTCTCCTTTTTATCTTCACAAGTCTTTGCAAGGTCTTCAAAGCTGCAACTTTTTGAGAAAGGAACAGTAGTCACAAATCTGAAAAAATCTTTTTCTATTAATATTTCAGGTTAAAATGTATCTTGGAATCTGGACTCTGGGTTAGCATTTGCGACATGGATTTGACAGCCATTTGTACAAATGAGATTTTTTTTCCCCATAATCTGGTCTTTTTTATTTTTTTTCAAGCCTTCCTGAAACCCCCACCTAACCAATCCAGGCCACAGTTTATCCCTGCCCTAAGGCCCCAGGCTTGTTGAATGCTGAAGGTAGTCCTAAAAGGTGAGGCTTGCTTGCTTATCTCATGGCCCCCTGGGAGGTAAAGCTAACTGAGCTCTGAAATAGAGACAATCTATGGGAAATTTTCAGCCACAGGAATTGATTTTTCTCTAGGCCATATAGCTTTTCTCAAAAGAGTGAGCGTTTTGTGGCTGTGGGGAAATAAAATTCCCAGATTATCAGGGTGCTTTTCTCTTGGAGGAGCACTGTCTTACCACGACTGTCTCTGTCTTTCCCGTTCTTAAGCATATTTCTTTCTCATGTTGTATTTAATCCCAGAATAGAGATTCCATTGTTACTTAGCGGCTGTTGCTGTCATTGTATCCCAAAAACAATCTGCCCCCAAGTTCCTATCTGTGCCAGTTTATATGATTACATATAACTATACCCGAGTGCTCGTCCCAAGACAAGACAGTGACTCATTCTTTCCTCTTATAAACAGCATCCAGGAAACTGAATAGAGGAATTAAACAATGAACATAAGTATTGTAAAATGCTTTCATTCTTCACAAGTTAATTTTAGAGGAATATCAGAATTTGTTCATGGTTTAAAAAGGCCTCCATCCTCATTATTAGTTTTCTATAATTATTTTTATACAGTGCCTTAGATTTACAAGCATTATTTTTGGACCAAATCAAAAGATGGAGATTCAAATTTAATGGTTATAGAAAGATTGTCTCAAGAACCCTATTCAGGGATGCTGCATTTCTTTAACAACGGGAAGGATTTCGTTGGGGTTGTTTTTTTTCTCTTTTTTCTTTCTTATCTTTTCCTTTTTTTTTTTTTTTGAGAGAGAGGTTGACAGTGAGGAATGGAGAGAGTACTGAGTTGTTAGCACATGAGATTTCATAAAACAATTCCCTTTGCATGTTAGGACCTACAAAGTAGTACAGACAGACACTGGCAAAGACAGGCCACTCAGTTTCTGCAGATTTTCATCTGCTTCTTAAACAAAGCAGAGGAGTCAACTTGGGAGTCTTGGTCAGGTCTGAGGGGATACATACATTTGTGTCGTGCCCCCAAGGCTTGCAGTGACACAGCCTTTTCCAGCTGTGGCAAGCTCTGTGTGTCCTGGTTTTGAGCTCATCTGACTTTGCTGGATATCGATTCTGCCTGTTTCGATTACTGGTATTTTATGATGTGAAGACAGAAGTTCTGAATCCTCCCAAAGAGAACTTCTTGTTCTTTAGGGGGGGGAAAATGTCAACTTCCATTCCTCACTATGACTGTCTTTGATTTGTGAAGGCGAGTGGTCCATAAAAAAGCACTGTGAAGGAAAATTTGATGGGTTCCAGGTAATGAACAGCAAATCTAGAAGGAACTTAACTGGCAATAGGGAATATAAATCATGCAGTCAAAACCGCCAAAGTTTTCGGTGGAGCCAGTAAGGCATATCATCGCTGGGCAAGGGTGATTGCTCTTGCAAGGGAAAGAAAACACCTCTTTCCTTTTATTTTTTTTATGCTGAATGAAATTTTGCTACCTGTACTGACAGCAGCTGTCACAGAGAGACTTAACTGGTGTGTGTTACGAAGAAAGTTCTTTGTTGAAAGTGTGCTTGTGGGTGCTACTATGGCAAAGGGAATTCCCAGGGGTAAGGGACCTGCCTTCATCATACCATATTCTAGAATGGGAATGTGGCACTTCATAGAAAGAATAGAAGATTGTCATAATCCTGTTGAACAGCTTAAAATAACACCTGATGTAAAGCAAATTTTGCTACAGCCAAAATTATCTGTAGATCTTTGGTGAAGTGCTTATGATTTTGAAAATTCACTTCCTGATTTACATTTTTTATTGCTCAACCTAAAAGTGAATTTGGGTGGAGAGGTAGTTACATTTTTTTCTGAATTATCAAAATAGTTTATCTCCCCAGTGTAAATAAATGTCCCTGGGCAAAACCAGCTGAACTCGATACCGTTGCTTTGCAAACAATAGGGTCATACATCACTTTTGTTAGAGGGTCTTTTTTTCTGTTTTTACAGAAATGAAAATACTACCTCTCTCTCCCTTACAAAAAAATACGTGGATATTTAGAAATGAGGGCTTCTGTCATGAATGGTTCTGTGTTCATATTTCCTCTCTATAAGCATCATTTCTTACTGGTCTCAAGTTATACTCAGCAGGATCTTCACTTCCTAATATTATTCTGATTTAAAATTAATCAAGTTTAGTTGCACTGAAGGTAAATGTTGGGTATCCAACTTGCATAAATCACAAAATGAAGTGCTGTTCTCTCTTGAAAAAAATACTTAGGTATAGATCACAGAAGGATCTTGGATGAGAAAATTCACTTGGGTGCTAATGCTGCTATTTGACAATTAAATGTATCGCTACGATTCACAAATGTGGATGTGATATTTCAGCCCAAAGGGTGTGAGCTAAGAAATGCAGGTTAAGATGTTGACATTGCATCAAAATTATGTTTTCTTCTGAATGTATAAGAATAGAGTATTTCTGGATAATTCTAATTCAGTGCAATGCAAACAAATATATCATTTTTTCTTCATGCTTGCTTTCTGCTGTTTCATTATATGAAGATTGGTAACAATCTGGTATTTGGATCAGTTATAATTATCAGCAAGAATGCAAAATAGTTCCAGTGTTTCACATTTTGATTTTATTGAATATAATTTGTCATTATTCTTAATCTGCTCGCAGGCACAACGTGTAATAGATGAGCAGCAAAGAAATTTGCAGAATCATCTGTATTCTTCTGTAGCTGAGCTGGTTTTACTCTCCTGTGTTTGATGTTGACCTGCTAATGTCAAACTGTTATAGATACAACCAAGTCTAGCAAGGACATTATTTAGATAAATTCCTCTGTTTGAGTTGCCTATTGAAGGCATTATACAGTGATTGCCACTGTGCCCTGGGCTAACTCCATTCCACTATTACCAAGAGATTGACCTGGCTGAGTGGGAGGTACTGGGGACCATGAGCCTTGCCAGCGACCTCATGTCCCTGTACATCTTCCTTAGGGAATAGAGTATCTGGTTTCTACAAGAGCCCTGTTTTCAGTCTCAATTCACCTTGTGCTTAGGGCATGGTCTGCTCATGGGTTATTCCTTACTCTCCTTCTTCCTTTTTTGATTTGGGTGGGACAGGAGGCATCCTGAATCAGCTGCACATGGGAACCTGGCATCCCACACTAAGTGTGTCTCCTTTTTATGCTGTTCCAGTACTAAGATCAGCTCTTAGGCAGTGAAAAGCCTGAACACCAGCAAGTAGTAAATGATACAGACCTAGGAGAGTTTCCTGCTGCATTAGTTTTTCTTTTCATTTTTTTTTTCCTCCAGGATGTTTTTCAGCACCTAGTTGAAAATGGTCTTCTGAAGTATTCTGCTGCTGTTGGCAGGTAGCGAGTGGTGAACACTGGGGACAGGACAGAGGTGGGTCAGGGCTCAGCAGTCCCTCTAGTATCTCACTGGAGGGTTTCTGTTTCTGAGAGCTGCAGAGCAGCTGCATAGTCATGAACTTCATGTGCTCATAGAGCATTGCCCTGAGGTCCATTTTTGGACAGCTTGTTTTCACCAAGCTAGACTGTCAGCATTACTTCCTTCACATCAGATTTCTATCTGACCTAGGCTGGGCCAGTAGAAGGGAATGAAGTGTCATGTTCATCTGGACCTTATTGCAGTCTTTCAGTGCTTAAAGTGGACCCATAAGAAAGACTGTCCCCATCTTTTTAGCAGGGCCTGTTTTGACAGGACAAGGGGTGATGGTTTTAAACTAAAAGAGGGGAGATTTGGATTAGAGATTTGGATTAGACAGAAGGAAGAAATTTTTTACCCTGAGGGTGCTGAGACCCTGGCCCAGGTTGATCAGAGAAATGGTCGATGCCCCATCCCTGGAACCATTCCAGGTGAGGTTGGCTGGGGCTCTGACTGACCTGCTCTTATTGAAGACCCACCCTGCTCCCTGCAGGGGTCAGACTAGACGGCCTTGAAAGATCCATTCAAACCCAAACCAGTCTGTGATTCTGTAATTCTGGGAGAAAATCCAAGTCTCCTACCCAGCAGTCACAGTTCTTCAGGATGAGCTTTGTGTATGTTTTCCCAGAATGTCAAAAAAACTGGAATCTGTGCTGAAAAAAAGGGCTGGAGGATCCCTGACCTCCCTCAGTCAGACATGGGGCAGCTTCCAGATGCTGTCACACGTGATAGTTTAGTCTCCATGGGTACTTCTGCCCAGTGGATATGAATCACAGAAGGGAAGTGCACCAGGAAAGAATACATGGGAATGACACTCCCTGAAGGGTACTTTGTATTTGTCTGTGGAGGCAGAAAATCTAACAGGCAGCTGACAATCAAGCTTGGAAATTGTATGAGTTTTGGAAAAGCTGATTATTGAATGATAATGTATGGGAAGTAGAGTTACCGATGGAGAGACAAGGAAATAAAGACAGCAGGGGAGAAGTGGATTCCACTGAATTCAGGATGTGACTGCTGAGACCTCAGCAGCTGAAAGAAGTGCTCCAGGGGCCTTTAAAAGAGTCAGTGAGGGGAAGAACGCATGAGAAAGGAGGTAGAGACAGCCAAGCGGATGGCAGAGAAGAGTACAGGAGGAGGAAGAGAAGCAGATCATCCAAGTACATAAGTAGGAGATAGCACAGCAGAGAGGAAAGAGGTTCCAAGTGAGAAGTGCTCCAGAGACAGGAGGAGAAAAAGAGCAAGAAGCAGGAACTGTGGGTAGGCACAGAGAAAATAGTCAGGAGCTGGGGAGTTGGGAAATTGCAAGAAAGGAGTAACAGAGGTACATCACTAAGCCATGGAACTAGTTGAAGGATTGATGTGGATATGCAGAGAACAGAGAAAGGAGAGACAACAGGAAGGCAAAGTACTGGGAGAGTTGGAAAGAAAGGAGACAATGTGGATAAGAAAGGATTAAGCTTAAAGCAAGGAAGCTATTTTGATTAAGACAAATTACGTGAACATAATTAGCATGTAGAAGGGAGAGAGAAAAGGCATTGTCGACATCTGGACCATGTTCTGAATTATAGTTTCATTATAAAATATAAATATTAGTAAAGAAAGTATATTACAAAACCATATTCTCCATCTGTCCACTTGTATTTGGCAATTACGGCAGCAGAGTGAAGGAGAGTTTTGAAGAGGACAGTGTAGTGGTTCTCCAAGGAAATTTGTAGAAGCAGCTTCATACATACAGTGACATGAGAGAAAGCAAAAATCAAGGCAAATTGGTAATGAAAACTAGTACTGACAGTAGAGCACTGGCACAGGTTCCTTCCTTCCTTTTCTTGTCTCATCTAAGAGGGCCTAACAAGGATGTTCCTAAACAGTTACTTTCTGTTAGCACAACCTATGCAATGGTTGCAGATACTGAGGCTTCAGTCAGAAAGTCATCAAAGCATAAGGAAAACCCGTGCCCCTGTTATTTATTCCTCTTCGAGGCTCAGCATTTCCCTGGAGACAAATTTTCCTTCACTGTAGGAGTGGTCGTTCCTAACAGTTACTTGATTTGGTCAGACACTGACGGTGCTTACTGCTGTGCTTTTCTCTGCAGGGGTTTCATCCAGCTCTGGAATAATTCAGCCTAAAATTTAGGAATGAGGTGGAGAACAACACATGGAGATAGAAAGGTTATCTGAAACAGATTTTGAACTAGCTTGTTAATCATGATGGTCCTTTATATATAATACATAAAAAAAAAATATCTTGGGTCCATCTGAAATACTTTATCTTCTTTGCTAAGACTTGACTCAACATAAAAATGAATACTTAAAGGTATTCTTAATCCACCTTTGTTCTTTTCAATCTCCTTTAAATATATTTCCATTAACTTTCACAATACTTCACAATGTTCCTGCTTCTAAGAGCTACTTGACCCTTGCTCGAAGTCTATCACATAATAGCACATTAACATAGAAATGATTCTAAGAGGTAACTCTGAAGGCATCGAGCAGTTACAATCTTCCTTCCTCATCTGGGTAACAAATATGAAGAAAAATATTTTATATACACATAGTGCATTTTTTTCTACCGCACGATATAGATCCAAACAATCAAAAATTTTCAACAGTAAATAAATACCAGCTGTGCAGAGCATTTGAAGAAGCAACTACTGCCAAGTTTAGGAAAGAATCAGCGCACTGTGATTTGCCATGGGTTCTGTGGAGAAGCCAGAGCACCTGCATCCTTTCGGCTCCTCTTAGCTCAAGTCAGTCTGCTCCAGCCACGTGCACAATAAGCTAATTGGCACTAGGAAGGTAATTATTTGCTCCCTGCTCGCTTACTGTGCCTGCCTCAGCGTTGTAAAAAATGGCAGTGCTGCCATCGTGTTGAACTGATAGCAGTGTCGCCTTTTTTTTTTTTTTTTTTTAAATCCTCAAGAGTCTAATATTAGTAGAGACTCAGAATTGCAGATCTGTGAACTCCTGGTTATATTTTAAGACTCTCAACCTAAATATTCATGCTTACTCAGAGAAGAAGAAAGTAAATCAAAATAGCGTGATCCAAAAGTGGAACCAAAAGAGCAGCCTCGGAGTCACGCCAGTTGGTGCTTTTTTGAAAGGCTGATAAAAGTGCATTGAAGCTCACCCTTTATTCTGACCTGAGAAAAAGTGGGTTTGAAGCAATGCGGGTAATTCTTTGTTGTCAGTTCTCAGGCAGGTGAGTGTGATGGGCTGCTTGCAGTTTGGGGGTGTGTGTGTTTGAGGTGGGCAAAGGAGCATGTCATCTTTTTCTTGGAAGCTCTCAAGTGAGAATTTAAGTCTTCTGAGGGAAAAATAGACCAAGAGAAGGGAAGAACTGAAGTAGGTGAGGAAGTGGTGAAGGTGTGGACAAAGTTCAAAAGGGCGAGCTCAGGCTTCTGCTCAAGTAAGGGAATGGATACTTCTGCCAAGTGATGCCCCTGGGCTTTGGGAAGGAGGCTTCATCTAGAGCTATCAAGGAATCAAGAGGGCAAATAATCCTCTGAGTTTAGGGAATGTCTTCATTTTCTTTTGAAGAACAAAACAAAGAGCTAGATTTTCTGACTCGGACAGTTTTTCACAGTGGTTCAAAACCTCCAGAGTAACAGTGCTTAGTATTTCTTGGAGAGCAGTTGCATAAGGACACCAGAAAAGCAGAGGAGAGGGATTTGTGGCTGTGGGTTTGTTACTGAAAACAAGTAACCACGTGATCATGGAGTTAATCCGAGTAAACACGCATAGTGTTGGTAGTAGGTGGTCTGGCAACTAATTCACTGTGAGAGATTGGTGGCCTGATACTTTTGGGCAGGTAGTAGTAAAGAATGAGCAATTCTTTTTTTTTTTTTCTTTTTTTTTTAACCTTCTCTTAGAAGATGATTTAGGAAGAAATAAAATGCTGTTCTGTAGCAGTAGGGGTTAGGACCTGGGGGACTGTAAGGATTTCCTTCTCTAATCTCTGGGAATTAGCCCTGACTGACAAGGAACCAGCATGCAGTTGATTTACAGTCCTCAGAACCCTTGCAGATATATGATGTATAGAACCACGAGAATGAAGTGGGGTTTGTTTGAAGTGGAATTCTTATGAGGATCCAAACAGAAGTGTCAGTGCCTGGATGGAGGTTGCCATTGTGTCCTGGGGGAAAATCAATGCAGGTTGGATAGCAGAAAGTACTTTTTTTTCTTTTTATGGAATTATTATTTTTTGGTAAAGCTTCAGTACGCAGTAACTATTGATCAGGGCTATGAAATGAGCTGTGAAAACAGGAATAATATAAACCATTGTGTAGTTGTTTGCTAAAAGTAAATTTGTCTTATCATGTACTACATAGTACTGTATGTATACTGTGTTACGCTGTAGTGCTTTTTGAGGGGCAAGCAGAGCTTTAAAGCAGTGGCTCCAAAGAAGAGCCTTTTAACCTTTCAAAAAATTTAGTTGTGATTGATAAACCATTAAATAATAACAATTGGAAGAATAGATTTTCAGATAGTAAAAAAAAGATAACTGACTAAATACATTGAGTGTGGCAGTTGCAAACAGTGAGCAGACTATGGAAGGAGGTACCAGAGGGAGAAACAAATGCACCAGAAAGCCCTAGTGCAATTTTTGGTTTATTGCTGGAGAAATCAGAGAAGTTTACAGCTTTTCCAAAAGTGCTAGATGAGGAGATGGCAGGTCTCTCGTGAGAACTAATACTGGGATATAAAATAACTCTTTCCTACGAAGGGCATTTCATTTTGTGTGATGCATTTCTTTGTCCTTTTATTTCCGAAGGATGGGCAAATCATTTAAGTGTTATGGTTTGGGTTTTTGTTTTGTTTGCCCTGCTGCCTACTGTCAGGTCACCTGTTCAGGAGGAAGCAGAATGCAACCCCAGATAAATTGGGTTCAAGTGGAGCCAGAATAAAACGTTCATTATCTGTAGCTCAGCCACTCACATCCTCCTTGTTATAGCAGCGAGTGGAAGCCGAGCCATTGGTGCACGGTTGTGAAGCTGTTGGTTTCATGCTTTGGCAAACAGTTCTTTACAGAGGAAAACTGTTTTCAAAGCTGGTATTTTTTTGTTTGCTTATTGACAGTAACTGAAGGGCATCTGAACTGCAGAGATGTTTCTAGGCCAAGACCATGGCATTTGGACGTTACAGTGGGTTGTCACTCCTGTGTTAGCAAGGAGAGCTCTTCAGACACACCTCTCGCAGCCATTACATTCATAGAAAGAAGAGCGAGAACTATAATTCCTGTTTATTGTTTGACACTGACTTCAGGAGTTTGGGACTATCTTGTGCTTGAAGTGCTTCCATCTTGTTCAGTCTTCCAGATGTGAGTAGGCTTACAAGAGTCAAGAGAGGTGCTTCCAGTCTTCGAAAGCTGCTAAATTCTTACACCACTGAGTAAAATGTATGCATTTACTAGGCACTATTTAATACATGTGTGTGTCTATCTCTATACATATTTTTTATATTTGTATTTATATACATATATGTATATATATATTTGCTGCATTTCATCAACTCATAGAATAAATTTAGTTAGAAGAGACCTTCAATATCACCGAGTCTAGCTGCTAACGCTACACTGCCAGGTCACCACTAAACCATGTCCCTCAGCACCACATCTCCATGAGCTTGAAACCCCTCCTGGGATAGGGACCTCACCACTGCCCTGGGCAGCCTGGGCCAGGCCTTGACAACCCTTGCAGGGAAGACATTGTTCCTCATGTCCAACCTAAACCTCCCCTGGTGAAACTTGAGGCCATTTCCTCTTGTCCTATTGCTTTTTCCTTGGGAGAAGAGACCGACCCCACCTGGCTCCAACCTCCTTCCAGGGAGTTGTTGAGAAGAAGAAGGTCTTCCCCTGAGCCTCCTTTTTCCAGGCTGAACAACCCCAGGTCCCTCAGCCACTCCTCACAAGACTTGTGCTCTAGGCCCTTCCCCAGCTTTGTTGCCCTTCTCTGGACATAATTTGCTACATTCCTCTGCCCTTTTCAAATAGTAAGTGAATTTTAACAACCCATCTTCATCTCCTGGGGTCCTTGGTTCCCGACCTG
The DNA here is from genome assembly GCA_027560015.1 of Chloroceryle amazona. Lineage (NCBI taxonomy): Eukaryota > Metazoa > Chordata > Aves > Coraciiformes > Cerylidae > Chloroceryle > Chloroceryle amazona. The sequence goes on along the minus strand of JANHFX010007208.1, from coordinate 32,279 downwards.
AATCCTGTGGGAGATAGCAAGGCTCACTAGGATGTGCTGGTCCTATCAGCCTGTGGCTGTTCTAGGATGGCACCGTGCCTGGCTTTATAAACCTTACAGCTGAGAAGCTGCAGGTAGCCTCAGCACCCGGACACACTGCCCTGGGCACCCTGCTCAGCTCCAGGGTTTCTCTGCTACACTACTCTGGGCACTGTAAACATGACACCAGGTGCCACAGCACAGTGACCCCGGGTAGGATGAGTGTACCTGGGCAGCATCCTCTCTGTCAGGGCTGAGGGAAGGAGAGCTTTGTGCCCACCCACTGGATTGCTGCTTTGGGGATTGATTTTTATCCTCTTTCTTCCAAGGGTTAAGCAGAGCTCAGGTTTCTGTTTAAAACATGCCAGAAGAAGGGGATTCTGTCCTGGGACTTTCTCTGCATTTTATATTAACCAGCCTGATCACCAGGCTATAGAGGAGTTATCCTTTAATCTGGTTTTGCAGCCCAGTAAAACCTGCTTTGCTGGCAGGGATTCAGCAGCAGAGGTGAGGAGTGTCTCTGCCAGAATTGTTATTATCCTGGTGCTCAGAGCAATTCACTGCAAAACAGAAGTGGAACCTTCTTGTTTTCTTCTGATCTGGAAGACTTGAGTTTCCTTTAAGTTCACATGCAGAGGATGATGCGCACCTTCATCCCTCCTCTGGCTGAGTTTTGATAGAAACCTTTAGTAGTAATTTGGTGAAGGGCGTGGGATGTGGGAGTGAGGTTGTGGGAGGTGATGTGTAAGAAAGCCTCTTGTCATGCTCTAGGGTCAGGACGGCCCCTTACACCTACACCTAGGCCCTTAGTATCTGAATTTCACTCGGCCTAAGGTGGAAAATGTTGCATTGGTGGGACTAAGTTCTGAGTCTGCACAGAGATGGAGCTTGAGACAGCTGGGAAATGTGAACTGCAGCACCATCTGTGGTCTGCCAGCAGCATGGAGTTACTGTGTGAAAGAGGAGCATTTCAACTCTGAGATTTTGATTTAGGAATTAAAAATTCCCCATATTTCCCTGAATTTTTGTTTCAGTTCAGAACTGCCAGCCTGGCCACGTGTTGCACTGGGGACTTTTCCTTCTGCTTCACCTCAGTGAGCTGTTGAGAAACAGTCCTGTACACACCAGGCTGTGAACATGGGTACGTTGACCAAATCCTGGTCTGTGAAAAGCCCCCACGTGCTTTCACAGCGTTCCTTTCCTGATAGTTTTGTGCAAGTATTCTGAGGACCTGCACCCAAAAGGCTCCTGCATGTTGTCCATTGCAGGGCAAGGTGGGATTAGTCCCAAAATGTTTCCTTTGCAGTAAGAATTACAGGTTACATAGCCATTAGCTGTGCTGTCCTTTAGCTGAGAAGTTACTGTGCTGGTCCCATCTACTTAAACCTCCTGGTTCTTTAAATAGGTGTCCTTGGCCAGCTTTGCTCACTCTGTTAATCCTAGCACAGATGAACCGGCATGAATATAAATGTTTATGGCAGTCTTTGCAGCTGCATATGGAATATATCCAATTGTTTGCATCTAGTCGGGGCTGGGGGTTTGTTATTTGATGCTCTATAAAGAGTCTCAGATAATGTTTCTGATAGGAGCTGTGTAAATGCAGATACAATTAGCTTTATGATTTTTTTTTTGGGGGGGGTGAAATAGATATCTTTTAATAAAGCACTGGAGCACAGAATAGCCATTTCCTGTGATTTTCATTCACATCATATTTATAGTGCTGCTGAACAAATGAGCCTTTGAAAAGGGAGAAAAAATAATACTGTGAATGAACTTGCCTTGAGAGGAATTTGTGATAAAATTATGAATCTAACAAACTTCAGTAAACCAATTACTGCTCCTCCCGGATTTGTGAATATGACATCTCAGTGGGATTTGATGTAATCCCTCCCTGTGAACAGATGGGCAGATAGCAGGTCTCTGCAGAACATGCTCCAGCCTTCCCAGTCCCTTAAACAGTCAGCTCTGATTGTGTTTCTTTACACCTTGCCTCTTGGTGACAAAAGCACTGAAAAAGGCACGAGCAGGATAAATTAGGATGTTTGCCTCTGTGCAAATTGTGTGTAGCTTTTTTTACCACCTAGTATTTCCACTCTCTTCCCATGGAAGAAGGATGGTCTTTTCTGAGTGTCCAGTGGCACATTCTAATGGGCCTGTTGGTATTGCTGGAGTTAAGAGGTAGTCAGCATTTTATTATAAACTTTTCAGGGTATTATAGAACAGCCAAATCTTCTACTCCAAGTTAAACGAACTAAATTGAAATTACAAGAAGTAACCCAGGAGGAATTTTTAATTCTCCTCCCTCCATGAAATCAGCTTGATCACGGTTACCGATTTGCTGCCTGCATTTTCTGCCTTCTAGAGCAGCAGACGTACTGCTTTGCAGGAAGACATCAGGTCACAGATAAAGTGATTCTGTGTTTTTTCTAGTGGAATTCCAACAACCTCCTTATACTGCTCATGTTGCTCCTTATGTTGCAAGACATACAGACATCCACACAGTGGAAAGCTACAAGTAGTTTCATCTGCCTCAACTAAACTACACACAATTATTAGTATTTTAAAGTGGTTTGTACAGTTCTGGTGTTGCTTTTAACTGGAAGTACATATGTTGGTAACTTTTAAGACCTGACCAAATATTTGTTTCCTAAGCAGTAGCTATTGATTCTCAACTGTATTTAGCAACAACTCATTAAAGAAATTGCTGTCTGCTTAGGTGACTTACTTGGAGGCAAGACACGGAATTCTGGAAAATTCATGTTGGAAAGGGAACTTGGGAGGTCTATGGTGCACCTTCCTGCTCAGAGCGGGGCCAGCTCTGGGGTCACACCAGGCTCTTCAGGGCTTCGTCCAGTTAGGTCTCAAAAACCTCTGAGGTTGGAGACTGCGTAAGTTCACTCTCAGCCTGCTGCACTGCTTGCCTCTGCTCGAGGGGAGAAGCTATTCCTGATATCCATAGGTTATTGCTTCAGCTTATGCCTGTTGTCTCTCCTCCCGCCACATCTGAGCCCCATCTTGTAACCAGTTTTTCAATTCACCCATTTTTCAGTTGTTCACCCATTTAGGCTGTGCCATTCTCACCTGGATGCAACAATGTTGTGGAGGACAGTTCTGAAAGTCTTGAGAAGGTCAGGGGAAATGACAGCTGCTGTCCTCTCATCCACTTTTTACCAGTTTATTATTTCTGTCATTTTATCACAGTCAGGTTGGTCAGGCATGATTTAGCTTCAGTAAATCCAGCCTGACTGATCCCAGTCACCTTCTCCTTCATGTGCCCAGAAATGTGTTTGGGAGGACAAGCTCCATAATTTCCAATGATCTTCATGTCATGTAAAGTGTTTAAAATAGCTGGAAGATGAGAAGCCACTTTGTGCAAGTATATATTTTAAAAGGCTCAACTGAAGAACCTGTTGTATCCCCACCTAACTGCGAGCAGGATCAGAGCTGTACAGTAGGTCAGAAGATCTGTCTGTCATGGACAGTGGTGGGTTGAGCTGGCATACCTGGGACAGGTACATGATCCTGGAAATGACCAGTGGGGATAAGGTCAGTGAAGCTCTAGTGGGACCTTAGTGCCTGCTTTCTATGCAAGCAAAATTTATTTCCCAGACACCTGAGTGCAGAGAAATACACCTCCAAGTCTGGCAATACTGTATTTTTATCTTCTCCATGCTGCACTGTAACTGTGTAAGTACATTTCAGGAAGACTTTGGTGTGCTCATCAGTTGATTGCAGGGAAGATTCTCTGCAAAGTGATGACCCTGGATATGTTTTGGATGCATTCACTGGTGAGATACAGAATCCTCACAGGAGGAAAAGAAATTAACAAGCACCTTTCAAGTCAATCATTGTCATTTTTGTCAGATTTTCAGGCTTCCAAAATAACTTCTTTATATGAAGCACCCAAGTTCCGTAGACCATAAGGTGAATTACTTCCTTTTGATAATGTTCTGAGAAAATATGAAAGTAACAACAATAATGTTCTTGTAGCGTATAAAATATTTACTATACATGTCAGCACTGAAGCAAGGAATCTCTTCTCTCACTCTGCAGTAGTTTCTCTTGGATAGTCCTTTCTGCTTCTAGGAATTCTTCTCTTGGTGGGGAAAGCCAAATTCTGCCTCAGAGATCCTGTGCTGTTGATTTACTAGGAGCTGGTCTTGGCATTTTGAGAACGTGTGAGACTGGATAGATACCCTTACAGAAGTGTGTGCTTGGGGCTTAGGGCTACAGACAGGTGAGTGTCACAGGAAAGGTAAAGCTTACTAATAGATAGTAGAACAATCTAAATACACCTACCCTGGGAAAGGATCATTACACTGCCTTCTATTTTATATACCTCAGGGGTTCAATGTTTTGTTAATTATTATTTTTTTTTTTACAATTTTTCAGTGTTCAGGTATCAGTAATATCTTTGATCTCATAGCACAAAGGAAATGCTCATTCTGATTAGTCTCAATTATAGTTTAGTGAGTTTCTTTTCAAAGAAATGAAGATTTGAAGTCTTACTGGTAAGTAGGGCTTGTTGTGTATGTGCACCGGTGGCATTAGACAGTTTTGCAATAATTCTGTACATTTTTCTAAAAGAACTGCTGAGTAATTTTAGTTCCAACACATGTTTTCACATTACTGATGTGCTCTGGTATTATTTCACCATATAAATATTTTGCTGTTAGCTCCTATTTAGTCTTACCCTGTACTCTGACAAAAAAAAATACTCTTGCTTTGAACAAAAATGGTACTTTTTTGTAACAGGGACCACACTATAGCAGGAAATGGGCCCAGAACCTCTGAAGATATTTTGCTTTGGCGACAAAAACCTTTTAGAAGGGAACCACTGGCTTTTATTCCCAGACCAGTCACATTTAACTGGTGCCCATCCCTTGCTGAGCAGCTCCAAAACCCTGTCCCAGCGTTTTCTCCATTTCACAGTAAGTTGAGGAACGACATTTCACTGTCTCGTACTGGCACTTGCAGCTGCAGCCGGGACTGGTCACAGCTCAACCCAGTCCAGACAGGTTTACTGGGCTCCTCAGAGATGGAGGCTCTGGAGACGGGGGGTGGTCGGTGTGAAATCCCCCCTGTTCTTATTATTCATTCAACTTTTAATAAACTTGCTCTGCAGCCTCAGATCTGCACTGAGTCCGTGCAGGTCTTTTCGCCAACGGGAGTTTCAGTGAATGCTGTTTAATGAAGATAAAAAAAAAAGACTGGAATTTTTTTCGGAGCGCGGTGAGGTCTTAGGTCTTAGCCACCCTTATTTCGGGTAACGTCGACTTAAGGCGCAGCACCGTTGTGTTGAGAAGGGCTTTAAAGAGATTACTGCCGTGCTGTCAAATGATCTCATAAACAAGCGTAAGCGGCTGCCTCCCTCGCCAGCTGCTGGGCGGGCTCCCGGAGAGCGCCTCGCACCGCTCCGGGCGGCGGCGACCCGAGCGGC
>JANHFX010007208.1:0-26721 GCA_027560015.1 Chloroceryle amazona | reverse complement strand
TAAACCAGTCTCCCAGGTTTACTGGGCAAACGGGGAGGGTGGTGCCTGCTCCCCCCACACCCCCACCCTTGTCACTCAAGGACAAAGCAGGTTAGAGAGGACGCAGCCGAGCCCCCGGAGCTGGGCCGGGGCTGGGGCTGAGTGGGGGGTCCCGGTGGGGTGGGGGGGACACGTCTTACCCCGGAGGACGTGACCGAAGGGGAGCGGAGATGGAGGACGGGGACGTACCGCGAAGGAGGCAGCGGCACAGAGGCAGATCTGCTTCATGGTGCTGAGCAGGAGGCGGCGGGCGGCCATGCACCCCCCGCCCCCTCCCTGGGCGAGGGCTGCCCGGGGCTCCAGGCCGGGGACCCCAGAGCCCAGCTCGGGCCAGCATCGCTGCCCGGCCGGGGGCCACCTCCTGCCGCAGTGGGAGCCAGGATCCGCCTCCTGCCATCCCGCCCTCCCTCCCTCCCCTCTCAGCAGCCAGAGCTCCAGGCAGCCCCGCATCCCCGCCACGGACCCAGGCAGGCACCAGTTAAACTGGGAGCGGTCGGGGAGGGGGGGTGAGGGTGCAGCTTTCCCGCCCCACGCCCCAAGTGGGGCAGCAGCGCACCCCCAAACCGAGGGGACGAGCATCCTCCTGCCACCCGGATCCAGCTCCCTGAGGAGGGGGAGGTGGGACCCCCTGCTCTGGGGCACACAGAATCAGCTCCCACCACAGCCCTGGGGCCGAGGGAGGCGGGGGCAGAACCCCCCACCTGCATCTCAGGGGCTCAACACCCCCCACCCCTCAAGGAGGGAACCCCAAAATGCAAAGGGTCCCCAGGCAGGTGTGCTGGCAGGAGCCTCTCAGCCCTCCCCACTCATGGAAGTGTCCAGGGCTGCGTGGGGAAGCTGAGCACCCCAAGCAGGGTGCACCCACAGACTCTTTGTGGGGCGACTTCAACCTGAGTCCACGTATCTCACCATGAGCCCCCAGTTCACAAGTCCTCCCAGTGCTGCCATGAGCCCTGGGGACAGCACTGTCACCCCCTGCCCGCTGTGGAGGATGGCGAGGGCCCGCGGCCCCACGCCAGGCTGCTCCTGAATAATTGAGGAGCATCGACATGCTGGTTTCACTGGCTGTGGCAGCTGGAAAGCTGGCAGACGTCCCCGGAAAGGGGACAGGGAGGGGACCTGGGACTCAGTTTCCTCTCCCTGCTGCTGCCTTTTTCCTTTCTTTGCCCCTTTCCCAGCAGTGGTCCTGGGAGCACCCTTGGGTGCACTGGGAGCTCAATTGCACCGGCCAGGGTGGCAGTGCCGACCTCCATGGGGCTGCTGTCCCCATGGTGAGCAGCCGTCCCATGGCCCAGGGCAGGCTGCCATGTCCCTGTGGCACTGGGGAGATCCCAGAGAAGATCATCGTGTTCTCATGGGTCATCCCAGGGCAAGTCCCCGTGTCCCTGTGCACATCCCAGGGCAGATTCCCATGTCCTTGTGAAACTTGGGTCATCCCAGGGCAAGTCCCCATGTCCCCACAGACATCCCAGGGCAGGTCCCCATGTCCCCACATCCCTGAGGATGGACTCACGTCTGCCTTCTTGAACCTGGCCTTCAGACTCTTCATGGCGGCCCCAGCCTCAGCCCCGTGGCACCTGGACAGGGCACGGTGATTCTTGAGGGTCTGTCCCTTACCAGTACCGGTTCCGCCACCCCCGGAGCCCCGTCCTCGCCTGCCGTGTCCCCGCCGGCCGCAGCGCCTGCAGAGGGGGGGACCCGACGCCAGGGAGCTGGGAGTTGGGTTACAGCCTGGCTGCGGTTACAGCTGCCAGCACCGGGCACCCGGGGGGGACGACTCTGGGGGCAGAAGCCCCGTTTGGGGAGGGGACCTGCCTGCACCCCTGTGAAATGCCAAGGGACGGGGACAATGCGCAGCGACAGGGAGGGGACATGGCAGGGCATGCTGGAGGAGCACCTGGGGGGGGTCTGAGGGCAGCAAGGTCAGGCTCCTGGGGCCTCTCGGGAGTCTGGGGGCTGTAGGTAGGATGGGACACGGCTGGACCCTGAGCAGCTGCCACCATTGCCCTTGCCTGGCACCCGCTGCCCTTCCCTGGCACCTCCTGGCCTCTACTAGCAGCCACTGCCCCTCCCTGGCACCCACGGCCCTTCTGTGGCACCCCCTGCCCTTGCCACCACCCACTACCCTGTCCTGGCACCCACAGCCCTTGCTGGCACCCCCCAGTATAACCCAGTCCAGCCCAGCCCTGGGCTGGGGGGGGCAGTCGAGGCCGGGCAGCCTGAGGGCAGTCGCCCGGCACAAAGATGGCGGCGCCGGCGCCCCACGCGGGCCGTGCCCACCCGCGGCCCCGCCCCGCCGCCGCGGGCACAGCCTGGCCGGGCCCGGCCCCCGCCCGAGACCCGCGCGGCCGCGATGCCGAGCAGGAGGTGGCGAGCGGCCGTGGGCGCCCTGCTCTGATGTGCGAAGGTATTTCTGCCGTTCCCGTTCCGCCGGCTGATTCCGGGCCAGAGGCGTCGCTGAGCGCGGGGTGCTGGTGCTTTTACCGGGCTTCTTTGGGAAGCCGAGAGCGGGGAGCGGGTGTTGGGATGTTACCCTCTGGGTAGACCCGAGGGGAAACCTGCTGCGTGAAGCAGCAAACTTTGCACTACGAAGCCAAGCTGTTGGGGGTTGTGTTTGTTTGGGCTTTTTTCTTCCCCATGTCGTTGGTTAGTTTGTGTCCTTATCTTTTCCTTTTTTTTTCCCCTTTCTCTTGTTATTAAGTCGAGAGTAGAATTGCCCTCAGGGCTGTTGCTCTCCTTGCGTTAGATTCGCGTGTGTGCGTGTGAGTAAAAGAAGCAGGTTCCTCGCCTTAGGCAGAATGTCCTTCGTGAAACCCAAGTCCATGACTTTCCCATCACTGCGGCTGCCCCGCAGGAAAAAGACCTTAAAACTTGCTTTTCATGATTTGTGCTGGAAAGGAATGTTTGGTGGCATGGAAAGCTTCCCCAAGTATTCTCCTCTTCCTCAGAGGAATATATATATTCCCAGAGAAATGCTCATTAAAGGCTGACGTGCCGAGCAGCTTTTTGGCTTATTTTGGTAGTTTTTAGAGTTTGAGGCTTAGTAAATTTAGGAGCTTATACACGGCTGATTTCTTGATACGCCTCTAAACTTGGTGCAGCAGTAACTGTTAGTACTTTCTGCTGGCTTCTCTTTTCTTCGTCCCCTGTTTCTCATACTACACTTAACCTTATTTTTTTTAGAAAGTCGACTTTTTTGGAATATCTTTCATATTTAACTCAAATTGATTCCTTGTGTGTTACTTTGCCTGTGTGGTATTATTTTAGTAACTACTATTATTTGGTTTCTGCATTTTCCTTGCCCAGCGTTCATCGCAATGCTACAATCAATGTAAAGACTCTGCTTTATGTAAAAAAAAATAAATTGGTAAATTTGTAGTGATTATTGCATTACATTTAATATGAAGAACTAAAAACAAGTTTATTGTACTTTACGTATCATATGAAGGCAAAATGGGCATTTGTGTGTGTGTTTATATAGAAGAAGGAAGCCTATATTTGAAGTACTCGATTGTTACAAGAGGATCACAGGTTTTGTGTAAGGTTAACTCTAGGCCCACCTTTCATTACTTCTTATATAGTGGGCTGATTGGTGCAGCTGGTAAGCTAATAGTGTAGGAGAGAGTAAATAATTAATTATATTAATATTAATGTATTGTGGACTTTTACAGGACTGAGCCTTGCTTTAGGGAGTTTGAGACTTTGTGCATGAGTGCTCACTTACTCTTATCTGAAGCTGACTATTGCTTTCGGTGTTCTTTTCCTGGGGAGGCAGAAGAGTGGTTAGCCAGGGGTTATTTGATGCATTTTATCTGTCGCTGTTAGTAGTCGGGTTTCAGGAACATAATCCACATGGCTTCGCAGTTACAACCCTATGAAATAAGAGTGCAATTTAATGAGAGGGCTGCTTGGCTTAAGGAGGAACTGTTCTTTTCTCAGCTGTTGTACTGAGCCGCTGCAGCAAAGTCAACCCCGATGGCCGCGTTTCACACCTTCCCCTTGGAGGGTGAATATGCCCAGGACCGGCAAAGAAGTTTGGGGCTCGATATCATCTTTATGGTTTTCTACTTGTGCTTAATCACTGCTTGGAACGATTGTATCGTCACCTTGTGTCATATCTGCTCAGGTGTAATAGCTTTGCCAGAAAGGCAGTCGCCTGTAAAATTGTGGTGCAGAGTTCTTTGGAAAGGTGGGGATGATCGCTAGGGGCTTTTTTTTTTTCTTAAAAAAAAAAAAGTTGGTTTGTTCTGTTCTCAGGAGTTCGCCTTTTTTTTTTTAGTTTGGTTTAGGGTTTTGTGCCTTTTTTTTCCTTTTTGTTGTGTTTGGGGTTTTCCTTTTTGTTCTGGTCTGTTTTTTTTTCTTTGTATGAGCTCACTGAATTAACTGGTGTATAGGGTTCTCTGATGGTAACATCTTTTTTAGGAATAGTAGAGGGGTCTTTATGCTGAAGAAACATTTGATCACAAATTCTTTCAAATAATATGCAATAAATGAAATTTAAGCTCTTAAGATTAAAAATAAAATTAAGAGGCCATTCTGCATTTTGGTATTTACTTTGCTATACAGTTAAATTGTTCTAAGGGTTAAATGTATAAAGAGAGAATTGATTCCTTCTGTGCTGCAGGCTTCACTTTGGGATGTCCAGTTTTCAGCTTAGTTTCTGCTTTTTCAATTGTGTGTGAATATTTTCTTCCATGTATGTCCATTATCTAAAATCTCTATCTTTTAAAAAATTAAAAGAAACCACCAAATTTTTCATGAAGAGTGGACTTGTGAAGGGCATATGTGTAGTTCAGTATTGATCTCTGGGACCATTCTCCCGATTTCAAGAGTAAATCTAATCTTATTTTCCAGTGTATTTGCTTGTCTTTTTTGAGTACCTCTTTTATACGACACTCATCTTTTACCGTGGTGATCAGACTGGTCTGAGGCATTTGGTTTTTTGCATTACGAGCGCTCTGTTTGGCGATCCCGTTGCTGTTTTGTCCCTATTGGAAATAGGTCTGTTCTGGAGTCAAGTATCACATTTGCCTTTTTGCACCTGGATCCCATGCTTTATAATTATGTTGTAATTAACTAAAACTCCCTGGTCCCCCCTCTGCAGTCTTCACTGACAAGTGCACAGCATACCAGGAAACTTCTTGTACTCTGAGTACATGACCTTGAGTTGTGCCTCTATGAATTTTGTCCTGTTACTTTCAGTTCCTCAGAGCATCTGTGTATTTCTGTGCAGTATCTGTGTCTTCTCTTCTGGTATCTGTATACCCCTGCCTTCATTATGTATTAGCAACCTGTTCCTATTTCTAACGATACAGTTAGTGGTTGAAATGTTTAATAAGATCAGCTCCAGGACTAATTTTTAAGACCCTCTAATAATCACTTAAGTTTTCAGGAGTTCTGCTGTTGTCTTCCCTTGAACCAGATGCTCACCTACCTCTGAATTCCTCTCCTAGTTGCAGCTTAACTGTGTTCCATGTGACACTGCTGAATACTCTGCTAAAACCCTGATTAATGAGATCTACAGCATTTGGAGAATGTTATCTGATGAAGTAATCTCTTCAGTTAGTCTGTCACAGGCTACCTTGTGTTCCACCCCTAATAAATTTGGTCACGTTTTTCCAGTGCTTTCATGGCTTAGAAGGAAATCTGAAGGGAAGCGTACTTGCTCTCCATGCAACTGAAGTAAGTTTTATAGGCTTGTGGAAAATTATTGTTTTTTACTTTACTTACTACTTACCTAGTTAAAGAAATGTCTTAGCGATGTCCAATTTTGTGTGCCGTTTATGTCAAAACTCTGGGTTTGACTATTTCATAGCCTTTAAAGTTTTTATTTCGCTTTTTGGTGATTTTCTGTTTTGTACCCTTGTGTATCTTACTTTTTCTTTTTTCTTCACCATTTACCCTCTCCCTCTCATACCATAGTAAACAGTAATGCCCTTACTAAAAATAAAATCAAAAGTTTCCTTTGGTACTTAGATGATCCTTCCAAAAATAACCTCCTCACTGAATGGGAACCCAAGTGTTTTTTTCCCTGATCCCTCCCTAGTTAGAGCACCCAACAATCTATAAAACTGTCAAACCTAGGAAAGTACTGGGTTTGAACTGCGAGATCTTCCTGCCATTCTGTTATAGCAATTCTCACAGATTTTTCTTTTCTTGACCTCTTCATTGTCTCTGCTTTTAGGCTTTTAAAAAATATGTATGTTTTCATGAGAAGCCTTTTAGTTAACTGTTACTTGTACATTCACACAGAATAAAATAGCAAGTCTGTCTTCTTGAAAGACTCCCTCTTCCTTCTTTGGAATACTGAAGGATTTGATAGCTGGGATTTGAAGATTTCAAGACCTCTCTCACATTCAGATAGCTGAGCTCAATTCAGTTGATTTTTCTAGTTATTTCCCTTCATTTCTTTTTTTCAAAGTAAATGCTGATAACCCGTAATTACAAATCTGTTTTCTTTTGTTCTTCCATTTTGTTTAATCAGCTTATCACCATTTAAATCCAGTTTATTTTCTGTGAGTGAGCTCTCTCAAAATCAAGCATGAGTTAACCTTTTTTCTTACAGGTACGAAGGCTATCCACTGAATCTATCACGTATGAGAGTATACAGCTTACACTGCTGTTAGTATTCTTTGCTCTTTGTATCTGGGAAACGAAATTCTCCACTAGCGGCACAAGTTTCTGTAAAATTCTTTCTTCTGCAAAGAACACGAGAACAATCTACGTGTTGCTTCAAGGTTTATGGCATTACCGCAGTCAAATGCAATTTGACTGGATCGGCTCTCCCCAGAGTGATTTTGATCAAAACCAATTGAAGTTTAACATATGGTGCTCTTTGGGCTTTGTACCTCTGTCTCTGGTAGAAAATCCTTTGAAGAATGTCTTCTCACGTCTGGAGAAATAATAAGATCAAGTTAGCTGTTTGCACTGATGCTTTTCTCCCAGGTTCCATGTTGCTGTGTAGCCCTTCTCTTCCACTTAGGAGTAGCCATCAGCTAAATTGCCAGCAAGACCGATATTCACTGCTGGTTTGATGGAGAGGTACCTGCAAGTTTTCAGGCGAGGCTTTTAAGAAGAAAACCTTAGTATCACAATATGCAGAAATAATTGTAAGCGCTATTAGAGCATAGAATGTCTCTTGAAATTTTATAGTGGTTTGTAGTATTGCCCACCTTTAGGAAAATGAAACTCTACTGTGACTTTTTCTACTAAATTGTTCAATCTTTTGAATGTCATTTGTGCTTTGGCTTTGAAGCTGAATCTACTTCGTATGTGATATTTGAGATGCTACACCCAAAAATTGGTATTGCAAAAAATTACTGTGCATTTCCAAAAAAAGTACTGTTGCTTGGTAGTGTTCTCCTTCTAAGCATACCAATGCACATTAGATTATAAATTAGATAAACATTATTATTTTTAAGCACTTGCACTATCTTAGATTAAGTGAATTGAGGAAAGAGTAAAGCAGGATTGTGACAATCAAATCACACATGAGGATTTGGAGATGTAATTTCTGATGATTCACTGGGACGAAAATAATTTCTAAAGTTTTCTTCTGAATATACTGAGGCCGGGATGCTTCCAGGTTGCAGAAGAATTTAGGTTCCTCAAGTGACAGTTTCAGATCTAGCTACAGTGTGTAGGCTGTGCACAGTCACTGAATCCCAGCCATGGGGTTTCTGTCTTCTGGCAGAAGAGCTTGGCAGGGGGCAAAGTTTAGGGAGAGGGGTTTACTGTTTTTACCACTCATCTAGTAGCGTTGCAAAGCGCTCCCATGGTTTCAAGCTGTGAAAGTGCGTGGTGGACCTGCTACGCTGCTGGTCCTGGGAAAGCAGACTTGAATGACAAATCAGCATACGGTAAAAATGGGAGAAGTCGCAGTAGTCCCACCTCAGGTACAGTCACAATCACAGCTCTCGCAGACCAGGGAACAGCCAAATAAAACAGCTGCTGTTTGACACAAGAGGTCAGAAGCTGCTGATGGGATACAGAGCTGTTCTTGGTCCATAAATTTACGTCCTTGGTTCATAAATAACTGACAATTTTAATCTGGCGATGTACTTTCGCACTGTATCCTTCCTTTAACAATTTTGTAATGAAGTTCCAGCATGCTTGATGCTTTGGGGACTATCTTTTAGAAATTCCCTGCTCAACCTGCTAAGCATTTTTTTTAGAAATACTGCGTATTGGATGACTCTATATTCAGCACTACTTTGGTGTCTCAAGTTTAGTTTTCTGCATGCTTGGTGCATCCTGACCAGGGAGTATGGAGCTGCACCTTTGAAATCACTGTTAACCAGATAAGCTCACTACACCAGTCTGGCCTAGATTCTATGGAAATTAAGAAACCGTTGAGGGCAGTTCTTGCTGGGTAGACAGTGTTTTGGATAGGTTACCACTCCTGGTCTGCAATCACACACATGTGAATTACTGTAGATCTGACCTACCTCTGAAGTCATGAACCTCGTAGGGAAATAAGCTAGACAAAATCCTCTCTTTGGTTCCCTACTTTTGAGCCAAATTCGTGTTCAAGTGGCCACCAAGCTGTCATTTGTGGTGGAGTTGTCCCTTCCTAAGGTGAGCCAGGAGTATAGCTGCTAGACATCTTGAATTGACTAAACAGTGATCATGTGCACAGATGTAGAAGACTCGTGTGTCCTGAGCAAAATGTAAGAGCTTCTGCGTGCCCAAATGATGAATGTTGTGAGGCCTTTGCAGGTGAGATGCTCTGTGTGATGTACTTCACAGAAAACTAACATGTGAGGGGGGGTGAGAAATGCTGGTGTGCCAGTGAAGGGTTGTGGTTCCTTGCACTGACATCATTTTTAGAGCTAGTGGAGTTTGTGTGAGCCTGACACAAAACACTCTGCTGTGCCTGATGGAAAAAATGCAAGTGCCCTAGCCTGGTTCTTCTGGACCATTAGAGCCTTGCTTAATTTGCACCGTTGTGGCCCATGCAGCATCCAGTTTGTTTTCTAAATAGCTGAGGTGGGCCCTTGGTGTTGCTTCTGCAAGTGAATCTTTATGCTGCATGTACCACTTGAAATGCAGCCAAAAGTCTCCTTGCTTGTACCAGTCATACCTGTAAACAAGTTGAGAAGACGTGCTTCTCTGCTGAGCTTGACTCCTGTTCATCACTCCTGCAAGATTCTGATCTGAACGTTGGACACACCGTAAGCAGTGCTTTCCTTAAATGTAGGGAGCAGGATAAGGAATTATGGTGCTGTAACTTAGAACATAATAGCTCAGACTCGCCTAGATTTCCCCACGTGAGCTGGAAAGTGGAGTCCACATTGCAATTTATGAGCCATGGTAGACTGGGGCTATTACTGCACTTGTTTCAGCTGAGGAGTTGCACACTAGACCTAGCTCAATGCTGCTGCTAGTGCTTACAGAGCTCTCCAGAGGCAAGATGATTGACTGTTCCAAGGCCTAGCACTGTTTTGGCCTTGGATCAATGTTAGAGACCTTAGAGTGCAACATGAACCATCCTATGGGTGGGACTGTTGCTTATCTTTTTGTTATAACTTCTTTTTCCCTACTCACATTGACTAAGTTCGATGCAGAACACTTCCATGTAGTCTACCTTGGAGATGTGTCTGTTCAGATAGCTGGGGTTAAAGCTAAAAACTGGTTCGCCCCCTCTGTGTGATATGAAAACTGCTCTGTTCACTTCCAAGTGGTTTTTTAGACTACAGAGTAGTGTTGCATGAACTGGAATGCTGCCTGCCCGGTGTTTTTGCTGTTGTAAGGCGACTCTTAGTTGAGATTTGCACAGTAGGATCTGCGAGACTCCCTGCGAATGGATGTTTTGTTCTCCAGCCTGTGCTTTGAATAGTTGCCGCGGCCACTGTGTTAGGCCTGTGTCCCTTCCTGGGACAGCCTCTGCACTATGGCACGAGAAGAGTTGGAGGCCTTCAAAGGGTTGTCCTCTACTGCAGTAGGAACTGGGTCAGCTGTGGCAATTTCCAGGTGCTGCACATCATGTCTACATGCTGTAAGGTGGTGGTAAGGAGGCTCTGGAGGTGCACTCTTCTTGTCAGGTGAACCCCTCCAGTTCCTGTCCCTATTGCTTTTCTTCCTCTCTGCTAGCACAGAAGTGGGAGAAAGCCCTCATGTTCCTTTTTGCCCCGCTGTCTTTTCTTGGTTTATGAAGATGACTACCTCTCAACAAATTGAAACTAGCACCATGTTTGCTCTGGGCATGGGTACCCCTGGTGTGGATGGTCACCCTCTTCAGGGTGGGATTGCTCTTTGTCTTAGTGAGCATTTCATTCCAGGTGTGTTGTCAGTCTCTGCCTGTGTCCCTCTTCAGCACCAATGCTGGTTTAGATCCAGCATTGGGTTTTAATAGCCTGCTTAGGGGGACTGGCTTTACCCCTCTGGGTTGAGCGAAGTGGCTCCTTAATATTCATGTAGATTCACTATGAGTTGCAGTATCACGGTGAGTTTTAAGCCCTGGCTTGGCCATATTGTCTGTAGCTGAGCCAAAGGGGAATTGCTGTGCCTTCAGCTTGCCGGCACCCGAACCACCCCATGTTAGAGCAGGGTTTATAGTGTTTTCTGCAGGTTGCCTTAAGAATCCCCTTGGGACTGCCGTCTTTGTCCCCTGGGGAAGCTCCTGCCCTTGTTTCCACCCTAGGAGCAGTTGCTCCTCTCCCAGTCACCAGGTACTGGCACGTTACTGGCAGCACTTCGGAGAGCACAGAGTGCTTTCTGAGGGGCGGGTACTGCCAGAGCCTCTGCTCTGGCTTGTGCACCTGTGTGTGAAGCTTCAGCATCGTTGGTAGCACAGGCAAATGCCTAACACTTGCTTGGCATGATGTAGGTGGTTCTTGGATCGGAAGTCAGGCTCTTGGTTTCTTTCTTAGGGCAAACGTTTACATGTGACCCCTGTAAAACGTGACTTGGGGGAATGCAAAATTAGTAAGTAGTAGCAGTGCCAATATAGTTTTTTGGTTTCTCTCTAGTTTGCAAACATCTGGGGCGTCAGTAGATCTGCACAGAAAATGAGGCAAATCTGAGGGCCTGATTGGGGGGAGGGGGAATGTAAGGAAAGGTTTCTGTACTTACCATCTCACCACACAACCTACGTGATTGTTATGAAATGAACTGATGAGAGAGATTACTTCTCCCACTGTCATTAGGATGCAAGTGTTTTCTGAATGTGCCAGATGTTTGGCTTTCATGATCTGGAAGTTTCTTTCATTTCCAGCCCCAGTGAAAGGGAAGCTTAAGCACGTCCAGCAGAATTATAAACAGTTTCCTGTACGAACGAAGAAAGCCGCATACTTAATGAACTGCAGCATGGTAATAGTAAGTTCAGCTAATGAATGCTTCCCGTGTTAGTTTAGAGAGGTGGCTGAGTGACATTTTTCTGATTCTGGATCACTGAATCCATATGGATTATTTCTCTGAGAAAGGCTTCCTTTTACTGTAATATTTGGAGGGAGTTTATTCAATACCCTATACTTCACAGGGAGATTTCCAAGTTTTGACTGCTCGCCAATTGGACTTAGCTCCATCTACCCCCAGTCTCTGGGCCCGGCCATCCACCCAGTTTCTAGCCCAGGGAAGAGTCCTCCTGTCCAAGCCATGAGCCACCAGCTTCGCTGTCAGAATGCTGTGGGAAACGGGGTCAGATGCCTGACTGAAGTCCAGGTGGACAACAGCCACCGCTCTTCCCTCATCCACTAGGCAGGTCACCTGATTGTAGAAGGAGGTCAGGTTGGTTAAACATGACTTGCCCTTCAGGAACCCATGTTGGCTGGGCCTGATCCCCCTGTTGTCCTGCACTTGCCACATGATCACCCCCAAGATGAACTGTTCCATAATCTTCCCACAAACATTCAACCAGTCCATCACACTTGTGGACCTCCATGCAATGAAAACACTTCCTAATACAGAGAGCCACCCCACTGCCCTTTCTATCTTGCCTATTCTGTTTGTAGAGCTTAGAGCCAGCCACTGCAGCACGCCGATCAGGAGAGTCGTCCCACCATGTTTCTGTAATGGCGACTACGTCGCAGCAGTTGTGGTGCACAAAGTGTATTGATACGTTGTTATGCTACTGGACTGCTTGGGGTACATGAATATTTGTTTATTTCTAAGGACTGAATAAATTATTTTTGAGCATTGAATGGCACTCGGAAAGATGCAGTAGTGCTGTGCCAGGTGGAACAGGTTTGTTCTTTCCAGTGGTAGAAGAGGAGAGGACTTGTTTTGCCCAGTATTCTCTGAAAGACTTACTTTGCCCAGGCTGGCTGGCTTTGGGAGGGCTTTGTCTGCTTTGTCTGCAGTTCTTCAGCATCTAGTGCTTGCCATAAGTGACCTAGAAGATGCATCTCAAGTGTGATTTATTAATTTTTCCAGTGATTGGAGCTGAGAACTTACTGGAAATGGTTACAGCTAAATGGGAAGATCAGAGTCAATGGCCTCACAGTTCAAATGCAAGTTGCATCTTGTAATACGTGAACCTTTAGGGATATCCTTCGACAGCTCTTCAGAAATACACTCCTCCAGTCTAGAGGTGAGAATACGGCCAAAGGCTCTTCTGAGCATGGAGATTATCCCAAGTGGTGCTAGTTTTTTGCATGAGTGAGATCATCTGAGAGATTGCATGTGTTAGCTGAACAGGGTACTATGCATTTTCAACAGGAGGAGGGGATGACACTTCAGATGATCTTTAAAAGCAGTTTTTCTCCTCATTTTGCCAGCATGGCTTTGTCTTTCTTTTGCTTTAGACAGCTCCTTTTTTTCTGGGAGCA
This sequence comes from Chloroceryle amazona, assembly GCA_027560015.1. Taxonomy (NCBI): domain Eukaryota; kingdom Metazoa; phylum Chordata; class Aves; order Coraciiformes; family Cerylidae; genus Chloroceryle; species Chloroceryle amazona. The sequence continues at coordinate 13,915 of JANHFX010007208.1, read as the reverse complement.
GGGAAGTGCAATGGTACATCTGCGTTAGCTGTACAGCAGAGGCATGCGGGAAATTGCCGTCATCGTGTTGGCATCTCCACTTGTGATTTCTCACTGTGCTCTTCTACGGTGGCAAAAGATACTAAAAGATGGTAGATCCATCTCTCCGATACCTGGGGGATCAGTCTCTGCATTCCTTGCACCTTTTAGGAAAGACTGTCTGTACCATTTCTCCCAGAATAACTGGAAGGAATGAACAGTACCTTGAAATATAATATATCAAAGAATGATGAAGCCTCCAGCAGTATGAGTGTAGAAATATTAGCTGTGCTTGTCTCATAAGTCAGAGCTTCTGGAACTGTCCTGTGCGGAGTCCAGATCAGCTCCTCGGTATCTCGGACTAGGTTCATTAGGCAATATGACATTTTAATGCAGTCCAGTGGTTTTTCATCGTTTTAGTCAGACTGGGTATGAAACAGTCGATTGATGAAGATCACTTGGGTCTGTAGGTGACATTGCCAGCACTGGACACACATACTGGGTTTTCCGTGTGTGTGAGAAGCAGGGAACAGCTTCCCCAGGGAGTCAGAAAAACTATAAAGCCGTACATTGTTGTACCCATCTCTCTCTTGAAAAGTGTGATATACCCACTGCCCTTTTTGGCTGCTTAGTGCCATGTGATCACTGCTGCTTGCTTGGTCCCTCTGACAGGTCCTTCGTCTGGTGCTTGGACCTCTTGCTCTACTCTTTCTCTCTGGAGAAGAATTTGGGAACTGGAGTTCTTTGTGTTTGGCAGAAGAACTGCATTACTAGTATTGGGTTCGTGTCACAGTTGAAAGGAAGAAATTGATTGTGTTTTCCAGCAGAAGCTTGGGGAAGAGGAGGTCTGCATTCTACATGCTGTTACTAATAAGCCCTATAAAATTCCAGGAAAACTCTTATTTCTTGCAAAATGTGGGTTACAGGAAGTAGTATAACATCCGTTGCTCTCCAGAAGAGGATTTTGGAGCAATTCCTGCTACTTCTTGTGAAAATCATTCCCCTTTTGCTGCATTACTAACACTAAAGGCATAAATTTTTTGAAATACAGCACAATGATTTTTAGTGTTTGAGAATATATAGAAATAAATAGGAGTTTATGGGAAAGGAAGAGCCAATCAAATTGCATTTTCTTTCTTACATGCCGTACACTTGATATAAATTTCTGAAGTGCAGTTAGTCATATTCAGTGATCAGTATTTCATAAAATAAATGGAGAAAAGGTGGTGCTTTGGGACGTTTTTGAGAGGCCAACTAAATTTAAGAACAAAACCCCAGCTTTCTTCTCACGACAAGAATAGTAATAATATTTCACAAGTAATTGTAAAGAAGGGATGATGAGTTTTTTACTCAGATGTTTTATGTTAACCTAAGTTATTAGCATACTTTAATATTACTGATTTAAAATTACATCTTGTAGTATGTACCTTGAAATGTAGTTTCTTCTGTGACAAGTAATTCTTGCAAGCCTGTTACTGCCCGTATTGTGCTTAAGGTTTTTAAGGTGTTGTGGAGGGGGAGGAGGCTGGGGGTTGCTATTGTTGTTTAAAGGACAGCTCTAGGGTAAGTGTCTGGCCCCATGGGTGCTTCAAAGCTATTATGCTTCAGCAAATCATTCCACTTGCTGCACTCCAGAGATAGGGCATTGCTCCCACAGTAACTCTTTGTAATCGCAGCTATGGACTCTCGGTCTAATGCAGACAAGCCACCTGAAGAACCACACTCATCCAGGGCAGATGTGACTGGCTGCACCTTAGTTTTTTAAGGAGTCCTGTGCAATTGTTTACCATGTCAATAAACTAAAAATTTGCCAAGAAGCGAGTAACTACAGGTTGCTGGTCCTGATTATAGAGCCTCTGGCCCTTCAATAGGAATAGCAATCCTTCACTTGGCAAACATGGAATTTCTCAGTCTTTAATGGCGTTAGGCACATGTTAATGGCTCCTGTGTCCTAGCATATGGTCTTGTCTCACCCAGACTCTGACTAGTGCTCGTGTAACTCACGGTATGGGTCTTTTACTTGCTACTCAGCAGTTTTGATATGTTAATACTTTTTGGATTCTTAAGGTTTTTGATATGAAAATAGATACTCCATCCTTTCAGAGCAATGGGAATGCTTTCTTTAGCTTATTATTTCTGGAGTTTGAGTTACATGTATGAAGCTTCACCTGGAAGGATAATGTTTTATACACATCCGCAATGTTTGCGTTGTGACTTCATCCAAGAACTTAAGGACGTTTGCAAGGGGTGGTAATGGCACTAAGTCCATAAACTGTATAGACTGAAACCTCTTTGTTGTATATTGTTCGTTTTCAGAACTTTAATGAACATAATATTCATATGATGGCTTTAGCAGAACATGCACATACAGTGCCATCCATGCCTGGCACTAGTGTGCCTACTTACAGCTTCCTTTACCACTTTTCTTCTCCAAAGCTGCTGCTGGGGATGGGAACGCTCCTTCAGGCAGCTCAGGGATGGCTCCTGCATTTGTATTTCCGAGGGAATGCCTGGGGAAGATGAGAGTATTTGAGGTGGGAAGAGTTGAGTGGAAACTGGAATTGGTCAGGGTACCAGCTAAGTGTATGGTCTTCATTTGTAGTTGTTCCCACTCTTGGTTGTTGGTTTGGTTTTAAATTTAAGGAAGATAAACCAGTGCTGCACAAACCCCCTTTTCAGGCAAATTTGTAATTGTTTAATCATATCAGTGTGTTAAAAATGCACCTCCTGTAGGCTGTTTACCTTTGACTAGCTGGTGTTTCTCAATAGAGGAATGTTCCCGTTGAGCATGCTTGTTTCTCTCTTTTTATAGAGAAGAGCCATGTGTATGCTTGCTGTAAATGACAGGCTTAACCAATCCAAGTATGCTATTTATCTAATTATAATTGGAGATTATTAGCTTTTTAGGTAATCCTTTAAATTAGATCAGAAATCACTTTGTATTACAGCTTGATGATTCCATTCAAATAGTTTTGTTTTCCTGCCTAGAAAAAATGAGGTCTCTGTAGTCTCAGGTCCTGCTTTCAGGTATTCCCATTGCACTTTCATGCCCTGTAGCTTCTGAGAAACTTTGATACATATTTTAAGGCAAAAACGTGTTGTTCAAAGCACTGTTCTGTATATACATGAAGTTACTGAGTAAATCTATATGGATGTTGCCAGGTGGCTTTGTGGCTTACAGTGAAAGAAGCAGGTGGTTAAATCCTTGTTATATACCTGTTAGGTTTATACAGCAATCTGTGAGAAGCTCATTTGGAAATGCTTCTGTTCTTCAGTGCTCTCTTTTATTGTGTCTTGTTCCACATGGTTTCTGCTTTTGCATGAAAATTATTTTGGTGGACTTAACCTGCCTCTGCCCCAAGATGAGCATGAAAAGGGGGCGGCAAAGATGGCAACACTGATGCTTCCTATCCCTTGATCTTGCTTTCCCTTCTCCTTGCTCTGCCCAGCCCAGGTTCATTCTTTAGATGGTTTGAGGCTCGAACAACAGCTGTTGCTTCCTTCCAGGGTTTCAGAGCTACGTGGAGTTCATGCTAAACTCCTATTCATAGCAAAGCTGTTTTTCATGGCTTGTTTTGAGTGCAAGTTGCACTTTCAGGTAAGCACCTCAGATCTCCGATACCGTCTACCTGTGTTCTGCCTCTCACCATCTGCTCTCGGTGGTCGGCTACAGTCATACCTCTGGGTTTCTACATGTGAGTTGGCTACATATGTAGTAACATAATATTGATATTCAAGCACAAAGTTTCCTTCCTTTGGTTACTGTAGTTCAAAATTACATTTAACACAATTCTCTTCTATTTTTTTTAATTTCCAAAAATGTGTGGCGGTAAGCACGCTGTATCTCCACTGCTAATCACGTATCATCTCTACAGTTGTGCATCCTCCAACACTCGTGATAGGTGCTGATCTTCCCCCCAGTTGCCATCAATATTCAGATAGCACCCCAGGAAGCCATGGTTGTTCTTGCTCTGCACACTCGTGTCACAAAAGCAAGCTCAGTTCTTCTCTTTCTTAGTCAGTGGGGTTTTCATTTAAAAGGAGAAAAATATAAAAAAACCAGTAAATAACCCTAGTGAATTGCTTGCTGTTGCTACAGTGTTTTCTGTTTGCAATGTGAATGCTGGTGATTTTTCAGATCTTTTGCCCAACCTGTTGGTAACAAATGGAATATTCTTATATGTGTTGTTGCTGCTTTGGGGTTTTTTGCTTTGGTTGGTAGGTTGTTTTTTTGTTGTGAGTTTATTTTGGTCAGAGGTTGATGCCAGGTGTCTCAGTAAATTCTGTTTTGTCAGTAACTTTTGTTGAAGATCTAGGGGCATGGAATCTTGTGTGTATTTTGGGCATTTCTGAGTCTGCTGATCAGTTAAGAACAGACTAATTTTGGAATGGATGTTCAAAGATCCCTTTTTATGAGTGAAGGACATACTGTAAGGGATGGCTGCATGGTCCCTAGAGTGCGTACAGCAGGTGAGAATTTGTAAAGTTTTCAATTCTCTTGGCCTCAGGATCCCTTTGTAGCCTGTCAATAGGACAAGACTTAACACTGCATAAGGGAGATGAGCTCCCTTCTCATTTCAGGCATTTCTAGCTACTGAGACTGACACCAGCTTGGTGCCCTGGGTATGCTTCTGTCAGGCCACGCAGTTTTTTGTTTGCCTGGGGCTCTTTTCGTTTGTAATTTTTTTATATTCTCTGTGAAAACCAATTTGCAAAGGCACAGGACAGTTCCTGAAGGTAGGCTTGAAGCTTCACCAGATGTATTGGATGCAGTCTGATGGTGCAGTGCTGAGTGTGGGTGCTGCCCAGCTGCTTCTGGTTTGGCTGTTGGAGTCGTTGCTGCAAAGACCTTTGGAGCTGTAGCTGAGGCAGATCGTTGTAGTGCCATTAATTTCACTCCTGGTATTGCCTTTTCAAAATATCAGGGTTTTTTGGCTGCATTTCCATGTGATGATTGGTTGATGCTGATATAAATTGCACATCATAATCTATCATCTCAGAGAGTGTCGGAGTCATCCTCAGAAAATGTCACCCCCATTTTTTCTGGACTGCTCAAGCCCTAAGCCCCTATTGATCGCTGCCCAGCAGGTGGTGATGCTGTTGCATTTAGCTTTGGATTCTTTACAAGCGTGCTAAGGTTAATGGCAAGCCTTTAAACTTTACCGTTTTGCAGGTTTGTTTTCTCTTGGTGTTGCATGTTTTTGTTTTTGTTGTTTGTTTTTTTTTAAGCTACAGTCATTTAACAGGCTGTTGTTGTCTTGGTCTTAGGCACTGAGGTGGAAAACGCATCTTAAAGCCCAGCCATACTCTGTGACTGACAGTGACCTCAATTTATGACACTTTAGGAAGACTGCACAGACACATTTAGTCTATAGAGTGACACGGGCAGTGCTGCTGCATCAGTCAGGCTGCCTTGGAAGGTACCTACGCCTTCTTTTCTTCCTTGAGCTCTTAACACCTGCTGTAGTAGTTGTTATTCTAGAGTTTAGTAGAGTATAGAAACGTAAAGTCAGTACAGAAATGTAAAGATGACAGAACAGCCTAGCTTAGTTTGCATTTAGAATTTATAAAGGTTGCTTAAGAAACCAGTTGAAAATAAAGCAAAAGGAAACAGCAAACTTTCAGTCTCTCCCATCCCAACCAGAAATATTATAGCACAGACTTCAGAGCAGTACAGATTCAGCTTTTAATGAGCAAAAGGAGATGGTTTCCAAACTTTTTTTTTCCTGCTAATTGCAAGCTGTTTTTTTTTTTAATTTTGGTAATTGAAGAATTGCAGGAGCAATTAACACCATTCCTTCAGTTCTTAATGTGCCTACATCATGTAGCTATTGTAAAATAAGGGTGCTGGAGCAGGTTTGGGAATGTTACTTTACAGAGCGCTCCTATGAATTCACTAAGTCCAAGGGCAGCTCTGACTACTGCTTTTTCAGCTTCAAGTTTAGTCAGTAAGAAAGAAGTTTAGAGACAAATCATCCTATGAAAAAGTATTTTCTCCACTCTCAGCTGATATTTACTTGTTTGTGTTTTGTTTGTTTGGGTTTCTTTGTCTGTCTGGTTTTGGGGTTTTTTCCACGTTTGTGGGAGAAGGATGCGGCTTTGGTGGTTCTTGCAGGGTGATCAGGGCTGGAACGGCCGCTTGGGTGTTCCTCGCGGGTAGCTGCGGTACCAGCGTTTCAGCCGCTGGCCTGTGCTGGCCCCGGCCGCGCTGCGTGGGGCGAGGCGCTGCCGCACGGCGCCGCGTGGCCGCTGGGGGGCGGGCGGGGCAGCCGGCCGGCCAGCCAATCGCGCGCCGCGCCGCCTGTGAGGTCATTATGGGCGGGAAAGGGGCCGCTGGGCGGCGGACGGACGGACGGACTCACGGACTCACTCGGCGTCTGCCGAGGGGGTGGCGGCTGTTGCGGAGTCGCTTCCTTCGATGTGGGTTCTCTCTTCAGCCCGCTCCCTTCACCCAGTGAAGCGTTTTTAGCTCAGCTCCCGAGCGCTCTCACGCCTGTTCTGTGCGCTTTGCCCCGTCCCGCTGGAGGAGCGAAGTGTGAAGACAGCCGAGCTGGACGTGTGTTGACTGGTCCTTAATTCTTTGTCTCCTTAACTAGACCTGGTACCAATATGAAAAGTGGTAAGTTACTAGCTTCTGTATTAAAACCTTCTTAGGGCTTTTAATTTTTCAGCTGTTAACTGAATGTAATTTAAGTCTTAAAAATGCCAGACTCTGGAGCAGTGAAACAGCCGCACGTACACACACCTCTGCAGCCTGCGTGGGTGGCAGGTACCGAAAGTGTGGCTGTGTTCAGCCATAGAGTTCTGAAGTGGTCTCCATGTCTGTGGTAGGAGACTGTTGGGAAGGTGGGTTTAGTGAAGGAGAGAGTCGCACGAATGTGGGTAGGTGATTAGGTGAGCGCTGGGCAATATCTTAGTGATCTCGCATCAAAATATTCTCTGTATGGACTTTCCAGACTTGCAGTTATTGCTGTGGCAGGCAAGAGGTGACAAGGGAATAGCAGAGAAGTCTGTATATATATTATTTGTTTATCTGAAATGCTGTGTTATGTGTTGGAAAAGGGCAGTTAGTTTGAGAACACTGGAAGAAGTACCTTGTGTGAGAAGCTTGTGGACAGCTGAAGTTGAGCTGAGCTTGTGCAGGGCTTCTTTGTTCTGAAAGTGGAAAAAATAACGTGGCTGCTTTTACATTGTACCATCTGCTGTTGTATCACCATTTACTAAAAGTTTCATTCCTGTTCTAAGCAGACTCAATGTGTAGTCTTGAGTAGTTGATACACCTGGTTTTATCTTCTGCTATCATATCTGTTAGCCTAAAGCTGCCATGCATATTGAAAAAAAAATCCTGCAAATGAATTAATATTCTTATTAATTCTTATGAATTAATATCCTTATTGTGAAAAGAGCCTTATTTTGCTCTTGTTGGCTTCTTAAGTGTGCGTGTGTTCGCCCTTATTTCTCCAGACAGTAACCATGTTTATACTTTCCATTTTTCATGCAGGAATTATTGCTTTGTTCTAGCCCAACTTTTATTAGTCATATTAATAAGAAAACAGTTTTCAGAAGGACATGAAATTTATTGTATTCAGTTTGTCCTGTTCTTTTAGATGATGTTTTAGGGTATTGTTTTCCAGTCAGGTAATTTTATTCGTTTGCCTTTCAGCTAATATTGTTACACGAGCACCAGTGTTGTTCACCTTGGCAGATGGGTGCCTTGGTTTCAAGTAGTTGGGTATTTCACATTAGCTTATTGTGTACTGTTCTTTAAAGATGCAGACCCCAAACCCTTGCTGGTCCTTTCCTTCCAAGCATATTTTTTTTAATAGCATATTGAAATGCAGCAGCTGGGTGCAGTGATATTGGTGATAACATTCTTAGACGACTTTAAGTCATTTTTCCATTGCATTCTGGATGGTGTGGAGTGCAGAACTCACAGGAGCTCAAGTGATGCCTTTTTGGAGTGGTAAGGAGGCAGGTGTAGGTGCTGAGCTGCTGATTGTTGCCTCGCCAGCTGAATGCACTTGTCTCCTGTGTTTTTTCAGTGACCTTTCTCATAGCCTAATGAGAGAGGTGCCTGGGTCTCGTTGCCGGAGGTGTTTGTGGTTTTTCCCCCGTTTTACTTGCTCCATTGCCTCCAGGTGGTGGCTTTAGAATTGCAGGGCCCCACAGCTGCAAAAGAGCTGGGAACAGGTTGGGGGGGACGGGTTGGGAGAGACGTGCTGAGGCAAGAGTGGGAAAGTAAGAGCTTAGGTTTCATCTCATCAATTTCAGGCAAACAGGGCAGAATGGTGAAGGTGGGGAGCTGCTCAGCTCAGGATTGGTTTTATTTTTCACACTTTTTTTTGGAAAAGACACCGTTGGCTCTTGGATCATTAGGCTTGTTTGCAGCCCAGGTGACTTCTCAGCTAAAGGAAGAGCAGGCAGGTCTAACAAGCATTGCTTCTGTTTCCTGCATATGTAACATCACATACTGAGCTGTGTTGCGGACTGGAGAGCCTGGAAATTCTGCTACTTCTAAATACCTGTTGTTCCTTGGGTGTGCCTCGACACTGCTGTGCATGAGTCTTCCTGTAAGTAGATTGAGGTTTCATTCTACCACTCCTCATGGAATTTCTCTGAAGCCGTAATGTAACTTAGGGCCTTACAGATGCTCCTTCCGTCACAGATGCTCCTTCAGTCACAACTTCTGCAGGATGTTTTGGAGACTTTGCTAGTCTTTGCTCTTTTCAGGCAGTCTGTAGGCTATATAGCATACATAGTATAGCTGTTGATCTGCAGTGTTGAAATTTGGGAGCTTAAGGGCTGCTGGATGATCTCGGGAATGCTACCACATGCATCCATCATCATCTGGTGGAAAATGAGCGATCAACAGCAAGAGCAGGAAAGCGCGGGGTAATGGCTGTTTACGTGGTACTCATGGTGACAAGAAAGGGAGGACTTGCAAGTGTCTCACTGTGATGTGATACACTTTGCTGATGGGATTTTCCTCTTAGTTTGGGTGCACTGAGCTGTTCCGAAGAGCTGGGCTTGTGGCCTGTGTGTTCCCATCTCAGCTGTAGTTTTCTGAGCTCTCTCAGTGCTAATGCGTCTGCAGCAACACGGGTTCACCACTGATGCTTCAGACAAGATGCTTTATGCCTTTTGCTTTGCTTGCAATATTTGTTACTCTTGGGTATCTCTGCAACGTAAGATTTCTCTAGATTTTCCCCACCAAACATTTGCCGCCGATTTGGAAATGGCGTGTCAAATATACTTGCTTTAGGTTTATGACAAAAAATGTGCACTGGAAGACAGTTCCCTAATGAAATAAATAGGGGACTTGCATGAGGCCGTAAAGGAAATGTGAAAACCAGAAGTATAAAGCCTGGATATGTATAAAGGGTTCACCCTTCCCCCTCCAGTGTTCTCCCAATAACCGAACTAGTGTCTTTGAGAAGTAACATAATTTTCCTTAAAGTTGTTTTTGGTTATTTTGTTACTTGAATCAGTGGGTTGGGTTTTTTGATTTTACTGAAACACATTGTGAAAAGGAAATACCCATATGGTAGTTGTCTTATTTTGTTTTGCACCAGCCTAATTGGATCTGCTAATTTAAATCTCATGCAACTACGCTAAAGTAATGATAGTCATACTGCAGACTACAGCGATGACAGCTAGGATTTGTTGTCGGGGTCGTCTTTCATGTGGAAACGAAGCACTGCCCTAGGAAAGGCAGAACTACAATACCTGTAGAAAGGGATGTAGTGCTTGCTTCCTATCATGGATTTATTTGCCTGCCTTTCAGGATTTTTGTTGCACTGCTTCTGTAACATTGATCTCTTGTTTTTTCAATATGACTGGTCAGGTTGTGTTGTGGGTTTTCCTTTGTCTTGTTTGGTGTGTGTGTGGTTTTTGTTTTGTGTTTTTTTGTTTGTTTTTTTTTTAAATTATGTCATAATCGCCTACTGTTCTCTTATGGTGTTTTTGTCCCCCAGTCTTAATTTTATAATAAGTATTTATTTCCTTGGAGTTGCATCTCTGCTTGAATTCTAATCCAAATTTCCTTGTGAAGAGTATCTGCCTAAGCATGAATTTGAATTGTTCTTGTGTTTTCATGAGCTCTCAGCTGTGTGAATGCTTCCTGCTTCAGATCTTGGACTGAAGAGGTTTTCTTGTCCCATTATTGTCCTTGGTAACATTGGATGTTTCTAAGGACTTACTTGCTGTTTGTGTAGATAATACACAAGCTAACTTTGGTACGGCTTGAAGTGAGCAAGTACATAAGTACATAATGTGGTCATTGCAGTGTGGGCAACCTTGGCTGGGAAGTGATTCTCTGTTCATCAAAAGCACATCTCTTTCAGAAGGACAGTAGTTTGCATATGAGATGGCTTGTTGCTTGTGGAAGGGGATAAGAACTGTTTTTCTTTTATATCTCTGTTCTGGGTTTCTTGTGTGTACAGAGATGAGTGCGTACTTCATGTTTTGTTAGAGAACTCGAAACATTAGCTGCTTCCTAGATCCCGTGTTCGGTTAATTTGTTGTGATATATCGCCTGTAGTGGTACTTACAAACAAAGCGAGGAAGAATTCATGCTTTTGAAGCTGCTCTTCTCGCAGATGGGAACAACTCAGCAAACCTAAACATAAGCTTTAGAGCTATGATTAATTAGTTGAAAGAGCTCTTCAAGTGGAGGCTATTATCTAGTCACCTAAAATCCACAAACACTTGCTGCCAAGAGAAAGGTTTTTTTCTTTTCTTTGAATTATGCTGGTCAAAACCAGCATATGAATAGTCTCTCTCAGCGGTTCTCATGATAGCTGAATGGACAAATACAGAAGATCTGTGGCAAGGGGGAAACGGTTGAGACTGGAGACTAAATGGAAGGGTTTATCCTTTTCCAGGGAGGGTGTGTGTTGTGTGTGTCTCCTCCTTGGTATTAGGCAGTATTTCTGTGTATTTGCCCTAATGAGCGTTTACCGCAGTGAAGATGCAAGAATGTCTATGACCTGAAAAATAATCTCATTGTCGCATCTTTGAAGTGCAAAATACACTATTTAGAATTAATATATATGTGTAAATTTATGTGATGGAGAGACAGATTCCTGGCAGCAAGTACAGTTACTAATTCTCAATGCTTTTACTTTTCCTGTAGCCATTGGGTTTGCTTTGGTGTGTTTGTGATAGTTTGGCTGTTTATATTTATAAACTGCTTAACTGGAAGCACAGTCAGACTAAATTATCTTGAAGTCCTTGAGCACTGTGTGGTGATGGTTTCTCTAAAGCTGTGACCTATCTCCTTGATGTCCCCTCTAATTAATGCTCACTAGCAGAGTTGTCTTTCCTTTTTCTCAACACTCCTGCATCTTGGTGGATGGTATACCCCTATAGCAGGAACTCGGACTGCAAGATATAACTGCAACAGTTTCATTTCTGTACCTCCAGGGCAAGGGAATTTAGACTCACCTGCTTGACTAGAAGGTTTAACAAGGAAAATTCTGTTTATTCCACAAGGTGAGGAGTAATGTGATTGATTACAAAGCTACAAAAAACAAATTGAGAAAACACAACCTTACGATATGCCTGACCTTCGTCTCTTGTCTTGTACCTATCATTTTGGATATGTTAGTGTCATGTTTTGTCACTGGAAACCCAGAAAATAGCTTGCTTTGACTGCAGGCTCCTGGATAATCACAATTGTTCCCTCTTTCTGAGAAGAAAGCTTTTTTGGTTCTTCCTTCAAGCATCCAGGATATGTACAGAATCTGTCTGTTACATTTTCTTTCTGGCTTTGTTTTGTTTCTTGGTTGGTTGTTTTTTTTCTCCCCTCTAGTGTTACATTTTGAGGTGCAGAATTAAAACACATGGAATGTTATTCCCTTTCTTGGGAGCTTCTTTGAACGTGTTTTGCTATTCTCTGTATGTTTGGGCAAAACAGGATCATAGTACAAGACATCTACAGTTCATGTGACTACTCTGACATAGGTTGAACCATTTTCAATGAAACCATTTTCAAACACGGATGCTTTGTGATGATGTATTTGTACCTATAGCCTGATGTGTGCTTAACTTGTGCATGTCAGTAGCTACTAAATGCACAGCAACAGTGTATTTTAGGTGGAATGTATGGAGGGAGACAAACTAGCAGTTCATTTTGGTGATCTAAAGGTTGGTAACTTTGATTGCAGAGGAGATAGCAACATCTTTTTGTGGCTTCACCATGGATCTCTGTGTTAATGTACAGCAGAGTCAGCAGTTTTATTTTTAGCTTGTATTACTAAGAGAAAGGTACTGCTGAAAACTAGGTATTGGTTTTATACCCCTTGCCCCTTCCATGGTTAAGTTGATGTTAACCATGTGATTTCTGGTAATTCCTTGGACTGTAATTACTGAAGAGCGGAATTCTGGTGGCTGTTGCCGTCTGTCTGTCTTTGTAACCTCTAATGGAAATGAGCAGGAACCTAGCTTTTATTACTGGAAGTGCAAAGTGCCAGTTTATAATCATCAATTACCTGTAATTTGGCTGCTTGGGCCAGCTTCAAGCAGCTCTAGTGGCAATGCCTGAAGTATTTCAGGATTTGTTAAATGTCCAGGTGAAGTATATTGTAAACTTCCAATAATTAGGAAGATGAAGTGGTTTTGCTGCAGCCCTTGTTTGCCAAACTCATCAGCAGTTGGTTGAGGTGAGGAGAAATTGGGTCACCTGAATTGGGTGGTTTCTGCACACGAAGAGAGTAGAGAATGAGCTGGCTTCTATCGCAGGCTGTGAATCAGGATACCAAAACAAGAAATGCAGACTTATTTCCTAGGCTCCAGAGAATTCTATTCTGATGCTAATACTTCTAATAAGGACAAATCTACTAAAATTTAATTATATTTATTTGGAAGCAGTTAGTGCTAAGAGGGCCTGTATTATTGCAGTCAAATGCATAACAAAATGTAATAGCTGGAAGTCAAAATTGTTGAAGTTCAAATTGTAAATAAACTGTAAATATTGTACTGAAGGTAATCAACCATAAATTAGCAGGGGATCCTATAAATCTCCTGTCACTTTGAAACTACTCCTAACTAGAAACCTTTTTCAAACGTCTCATGCTTGAGCCACAGCTAGTTGCAGTCACTGTGGGCATTGCAGTGTGACATGAAATTGCCCATGTTGTGCATCATGGGAGCAAAATTTTCTGTGTACTGTTAAAATGTGAGAGTCATGGGAGTGGGCACGAGATGATATAAATACAAATTTGCTGATTGGCTTCTGCTGGGTTCGGGAAGGTGCAGCCGGGAGAGCTTGTGCTGCCATACCTGGAATGATGGGATAAGGAAGTTGATTTCACGGCCCATGTGTTATGTTAGCAGTTCAAAGAGTAATAGGGTTTGGAATTGATTTTTTTAAAACTTTTTTTTTAATGTTTGGGCATGGGGTGTATTTTTGAGATGAAAAAAATATGTAGCTGAGGAATTAAGTTGTCAGGGTGCAGTGAAGTCCAGTAGGTTGCTGGGGAACCAGGGGAGTGAATGGGGCTTGCAGGACAGGCCTGTTCCAGTGGGGCATCTGTGAGGCCAGGTCATCCTGTGGGCACCTCTGTGGGCACGACACCTACCCTGGGTCAGCTGGGGCCCAGTTCTTAGGACAGGACTGGAGACTGGCATCCTACAGCAGTGCAGGAGTGTGGGTCCAGCATTGTGGGGAAGCCCAGATCAGCCTCATCAGGAGCAGTGGGACCAAGTGGTGCCCTGTGGGCCCTGATGGGAAGTGTGGTGAGGATGCACTTTTAGAAATATGTGGATAGAATCATGTTTGTGTCTTTGTCAAATACTGATTCTGTTTTTTCCTGGTGACTTGTGTAATGGTTTGAAAAGCAAAACAACGAGGGACTCAAGTCAGAAATACAAAACAAGAGAAATTCAATGGTACAAA